>JAECUM010045106.1:0-16888 GCA_016617855.1 Megalonaias nervosa
TATCTCGTAATAACGCAATGTTATCTCGTAATAACGCAATACTATCTCGTAATAACGCAATACTATCTCGTAATAACGCAATGTTATCTCGTAATAACGCAATACTATCTCGTAATAACGCAATGTTATCGTAATAACGCAATACTATCTCGTAATAACGCAATACTATCTCGCAATAACGCAATGTTATCTAGTAATAACGCAATACTATCTCGTAATAACGCAATACTATCTCATAATAACGCAATACTATCGCGTAATAACGCAATGTTATCTCGTAATAACGCAATACTATCTCGTAATAATGCAATGTTATCTCGTAATAACCCAATACTATCTCGTAATAACGCAATACTATCTCGTAAAAACGCAAATTTTATTTTTTTTTACCTGGCGCTAATGGGCTTCAGTAGAATGATATGTTATAATTCAGATGTATGTTTAATAGCATCATGTTATAAATAATATAAAATGTGCTTGTATTATAAACTAATCGCTAGCTCAACAAATATTTCATATAGTCTATTTTGATGGTAAAAGAAACAAAGGACTATAAGATCACAAAGTGTATGTCACCTAGACGCTGTATGTTTGAATATTTGTCTATCTCAGAAGAGATTGTGTACTATATGAATGAGTGCATGCATGTGTGTGTGTGTGTGTGTGTGTGTGTGTGTGTATTTTTTTCCTACACCTCGTTTATTTTCCCTAGATTATGTGAGAGATTGTAAGGTGCCATTGGGATGGTTCCCAGACACAACGGTCAACCTATTACGAGGAAAATAAAAAAACAAAAAAACAAAACCTAAACAATAACAGTAACACTGTGAATGCACTATACCCATTCATTGTTGTATAGCGTGATAGTGATCCCCCAAGACATGTTGTGTCTGTAGGCATAGAAATCGTATCAAAGAATGTGTGTGTGTGTGTGTGTGTGTGTGTGTGTGTGTGACATTCATCATAATAAGTCCAGATGTCTGTTATAGTTCTTTAATTACTCAAAACTTCGAGGTCAATCGTACGGATCATACCTTAATGAAGATTGGTTCAACTACAGGACCAGAGACTAAATATGGTCCGGGGTCATTTTTGTGGCCCGCTCTTATACTGTAAGTCAGTTCTATAATTATTGTAAAGTTACTACAATATATATCATGTATGGTCTACAACATTTATATTTTTTGGACCATGTGACCCACAGTGTTGAAGATGTTTGACCTCCCCGCGTCTTAAAAGCATATTTTGTCTCGCAGAAATAATAGTCGAGGTAGTGATAATATTAATTAATAAGACAGCCTTATTCTGAAAATACATTCATACGTCCTCCGTTATCACAAGTCGTTAATGATCCTTTAAAACGGATGGACGATATTTCATATCCTGGTTTTTGCATAATTAGGAGATAAAATAGGTAAACTATGGCAAATAACCTCTAGGGATAACGACCATCAGCTTTGAAAGGTGTGCTGTGTTTGACGCACTGCCGAATCCATCCATGACATTACTATATTAATCAATGATTTACAAGGATATGAATAGCCACTCAAAACTATTCATCTGGCCGCAACATCCTGATATTGGACCAACAAATCTCTCTCTCTCTCTCTCTCTCTCTCTCTCAAATGAAAGCTGGATATAAATATTCGCGTCAGTCAATAAGCAAATATAATTCTAAATATATGAGAGAGAGAGAGAGAGAGAGAGAGAGAGAGAGAGAGAAGATTCATTCAGTCTTTTGAAACAACACTGCACGAATACAAAATTGCAACGAATTATCATACAACAGATATTGAGCATAACAAAAAGTAAAGGAATAAACATTCACTTATTTCCACTGTGATCTCTAATTACTGATCATATGACAGACATTAAAAGTAGAAACACACAAAACGCATATGCAAATACTTACATATATACTTAGGGCAAATCACCATACAGCATTATTGTTAGAAAGTAGCATACCTGTAGCAGAGTTTTTATGTAGCAAACAACAAATTTACGATTATTAAAGTTTATGCTGAAAATAACTTTGCATACACTAAATATACGGACGACAGGAAATACAACCACATACCAGATTAGAGGTATCACACCGTATACCTATAAATTAAATTTAATTTCAGCACATAACAACGCAGGGCATTACTATCAGCATGAACGACTGTCAGTGTTTTAGTTGTATAGGAACCTGTCACTGTTTTGAATGCCCATAGATTTTACCAAAATGCATATTTTGTTTTCGTCTTTTCTTACCCCTTTGTTGTTGTGTATAAATATTAATTCGCTAGGTAAATCATTCCAAAGTTGACAGAAGTGTATGCCAAGGGCGTCAGGGACGGATTGGTCGGTGTGTGTGTGTGTATGTATGTATGTATGTATGTATGTATGTATGTATGTATGTATGTATGTATGTGAGAGAGAGAGAGAGAGAGAGAGAGAGAGAGAGGCAGACAGATACACAGAGACAGAGACCGAGAGCCATAATTAAATTCAAACTAGTTGAATTATATTAGTTTCCGAAATTAATATCCTTGTGTCGTTTAAAGTATCTTCTTTATTTCATCTTTTAGGCAGATAATGACAAGCTTGATGGAAGAGGTAAAAAATCCGGGAAGGTAAATAATAATAATAATAATAATAATAATGATGAGGATGATAATGATGATGATGATGACGATGATAATAATAATAATAATAATAGTAAGAAGAAGAAGAACAAGAAGAAGAATAGACGTCCTCATGATTTCCTCTATTTTGACAAATTATATTTCAAATTTAATTTTGAACATCCGGAACCAGTTGAATTCGCAGAATGTTGATGTAGTTGAATTGGAAGTACATGCGACAAAATTTTTAAAAGATATATGATGGATTTACATATAATTGTCATATTTACTGATTAGCGTAACGTCCGAGACATTTTTTAGTTTCTGTTTTATTTGTGCGACGCCACTATTAATGTACAAGGAACATACTATCTTTTGTTGTTATTTTTCTAAGCTAAAGATAGTTCTTTTGTTGTAGGTTTTCTCATGTTGATTTATTTATTTATTTATTTATTTATTTATTTATTCACAGAGATTTTCCACTTTGCTGCAACATTACATTTGTCATCGTGATTCTCAAATACATGATAGCAAATGTTGCATATTTAGCCATTTTGTCGCCACAGGAAATCATTAACTCAAAAGCAGTAGCATTGGTAAGAAAGAACCAATTTTTATGCAGCTGAATATTCTATCAACTTATAGAATTTTTTTCTGAAATTGTGACTCATACTTTTGAAATATCGTGATTTCACACAGTTTAAAAATTTAATTTAATGTTCCATTTTTTTGTCAGGGAATCTTAACATTCTTATAAAAGTTGACAATCTCTCTCTCTCTCTCTCTCTCTCTCTCTCTCTCTCTATATATATATATATATATATACATATAGTATATATATATATATATATATATGTATATATATATATATATATATATATATATATATATATATATATATATATATATATATATATATATATATATTGTGCGTGTATACTGTATTTGCAAATTGACGCAGCTGTTTTTATGTTTTTATCATTAATTTGGCAATTTATGCACTTGAAGTATGAATAGTTCCAATATTATATAAAAGTAACAATTTTTCCTCTTTCTTAACTTCAGTTGTCTATCCAGACTCTTTTCAAACCGATAGCTCCACTGATTTCTGCTTTTGTGGCTTTGACGTCTATAGGGGCTTTAAATGCTTCTATAATGGGACATTCCAGGTACCTACACGTAACTTAACAGTTAACTTATATTTCCGAAATTCGACGGGTTCAAAACAACGCAGGGTATATGACTTTCTTTTAAGGGGCATTCGCTTCGTGGTAAATCCTACGGGTCGTACCTCGAATGGACGCCAATAGCTGCAGTTTGCTGCCATTCGGACCACCTTGGTTATTACAAAAGGTGATTGGGCCCGTTACAGATTCGGTCCATACAAATTTTTTATTTAGATACTATGATTGTTAAGGAAGGCCCATTCCAGAGTCGTCCATTCAAATGTTTTGTTGTTGTTGTTTTGTGGTCCTTACCTATGCCATACCATCAACCAACGTAAAAATATTTAGCGGACTTGACAAAGTACGTAAAATTCCAAACGGAAAACAATGGCTGTCCTGAAAATCTTAGGATGATACGAAGTCTTACAAAGTAATACATGTAATTAACACATTAACATACGCTAGTAAAATTTAAACAAAAAAACTTATAATTTTTTTAAAATTCTAAATTTATCCAAAAGCTGAATTTGGCCTGAATTTTTTTTCACAACATCCAAATGGCCACCACGCTAGCAAAGACATGACATGTGTCAAACATACGATTAAAGGGTCAGAAAAATAATTATGATTGTAATATTCAAAACAAATTTGTGACAAACACAATTATTTTGCAAAACAAATTTTAAAAAATTTTAAACTTAGGTCTCATGAAAACATGCTGTTAATAACATTTGGAACAAGATCGCTCGGAAATTTCCGTACATTCCTTTTTGATGGAACTACCGACGTACCCGTACTGTGAAAAAGTAGCGTGATACATACCAGCGGAAACAATCATACCGCGGTAAATCGGTAATACCACGTATCTCTAGCAGTCAAACTAGTCGAGGAAGAATCAGGGTAAACCCCGTTAAGAACCACCGACCCAGAGGAAGCTACTGGCTAGCTTGGCTAAACCCGAGACTCGAACCTACGCGAACAGAGGTGAGAAGGCATGGCCGGTATAAAGGCGAGAGCTTTAGACCACTTGGCCACCCGGGGCCCCTCGTGTTGTCTGTTGAAGTATTCGACAAAAGATTGTTATAAAATCAAAAAGTGAGGAAAACGACTACCTTCTCTTGTAAACGGGCGTTTTGAGTAAAACAATAAATAAAAATAAATCGGCCTTTGATCGTTTCATCAAACTGACCACCAAAATTAAACGATTATATCAACGTATTAATGGGTGCTGGCCATTCTGTCAAGTGTTCCCGAGTTGTAACTGCAAAGCAGCAAGTACTTTATCGTGATTCCTGTGACTTATGCTTTATGGCAACACAGAGATCGTAATACAGGTATGTTATAATAATTTTTGGGTACCCAAACTTCCTTCACAATGACAGTTACAATAACTTTCGCACAATGATGAATTTTTAATAAAAAAAAACTGAATATGTAGACAAAACTATTTTATAACTTACTTGAAATTCAGCCTTGGATCAAATCGTATTCAAACCTTTTGTCTTTATCTCACAAATCGAATGATAACTAGTTTCAGCGGTATCAATTGGTAAATGAAAAGTGTTGATCATAGTCAATATTTGAAAAAAAAAATTAATACATTTTTTATCGGCAGATGCTGGTTTTGATAGGATTATCACCTGGTTAAATATTAATAATACAGAACTAATAAAATACAGCCAATAAAAAACACCCCTTTTCTTTTCAACTTTAGCAGGCGCGGACCCAGGAGTGGGCGCGCGTTATTGTTTACTACGAAAATGTTGAAGACACAAGGTCTTTGCTAAAAATTCACCCGGTTATTCAGTAATTTGTATCCAGTTTAGAATGAGAATGTAATTCAAGTATTCTCATGATTTCAGCATCTTGCTCCGTGTCCATTATTGTTTGTTCTCTCTTTCGTATTATTGTGATAATCCTATTGTAATGAAAATTTCTTGATTCAAGCAATCTGTTAATATTGTTAGATTTTTAAACTTCATTGACTTGAGCGCTTAGGTTGAGCGTCCATATATGAAAGCGTGAAAGGTTGGCATTGCGCATTGGTGCGTCCAGCATCCAAATGAAAGCTTGAAGGGTTGGCATAGTGCACTGATGCGTCCACATACAGGCAGTGTACCACAAAACACAATGTGAAGAAGAAATCAGCGTGCCGACTTAACATAGAGACCAGTTTGTCCAAATAAATTAGTCTAAATAATCAAATGTGAAATTCTTTCACGGTATAGTTAAAGCACAAGAATAATACCTAGGCATTGACTTTGGATATGGTCTCGTTGCATGGTAATACCTATCATTCACTTGAAGTAAACAGCAAACCTTGACCTTTCTATTTACATTCTACTAAATACTGAACCAGGATATACTCCCTTGCTGTGGATTTACTTATCATTCATTTGAAGTAAACAAGTAAACAGCACACTAACTTTCACCTGTCCCTTTATATTCTACTGCATACTGAATCGTCGCAAACCACGGCAACAAGCTGCTACGCTTCTTTATCACCCGGTGATAAAAGAGCGTAGCGGATTATTTCTGTGGCTTGTGACGATGAGAACCAGGAATATAGTCTTTTGGTGTGTTAATACGTATGACTCAGTTTAAATAAACAGTGCACTAGCCTTCACACAAAACTGACCTGCATTAGGAAGTGACACCTAAACCTTGAACTGGCCTTGCAGTACTGACAGTACTGGCAGTACACAGATTGTGGCAAAGACATGCGGAGTCGATTCTAAAATATTTAATTTGTGAAACATCACTTTTACTTTTTATTACCAGAATTTATTGTATTTATATACATACAAATATTAAAATGTGCATTTCACCGAACTTATTTTTGTTATTGCTTTAACTACCACTTTTTATTTTGAAATTACTCCTGCTACAAATACAGTGATGCAAATGCAGAATATGACAATCTTCCCTACTGACCGTGTCACAAAGTCACGTGATTGCTAATATAAGGTCAGAAGAGGCTTTTGAAAGAAGTGAATACAACCTATGTCGAGAGAGGGTTTCCAGCTGCTAAGTAAAACATAGCCAGCTAAGAAAATAACTTATTAAATCTATGATGGAAAATCTATATCGTACTGGAGAGTTACATATTAGAGGTGTGCGGTATTACCGGTATACCGGTTTACCGCGGTATTTTTTTTTTTTTCCGGTGGTACTTACCACAGTACTTCTCGCTGTACTGGTACGTCGGAAGTTTCCGTCAGTAAGGAATGTACGGAAATTCCCGAGGAAACTTGTTACGACTTTAATGATTTTAACAGTTTTTCATTATTCATGACAACATAGTTTTAAAAAATTATCTTCTGTTTTAGAAAATGGTTGTATCTGTCTCTAATTAATGATGACAAATATAATTATATTTACGATCCATTATTCTTATTTGTGACACCTGTCACGTATGCCAACGTGGTGGCCAAATGAATTGTGAACAGATTCGGGTAAAACCCAACTTTCAGACAAATTTCGGATTACAAAACAAAAAGTCTCCAAACAGAAACACATGTCATGATTTAGTCATTTACTAACGTATGTGAATGTGTACAATATATTTTTATTCTTTGCAAGATGGCGAATCATCCTACGATTTTCAGGAGCGCACTTGCCTTCTGTCTCAACTTTACGTAATTTCTCAGGTTCACTAAATATTTTCTTGTTTTCGAGCAAGCCTGTTTAATGTTTACTTGTCCTCTCTGATAAATATCTTGCCCAGGTGCTGGCATCCCATTCAAAGTTTCTATGCCCGTTTTAACAATAGTGTGGCTATAAAATTGTAGTCTTCAATATCAGCACAATGTGTTTCACATTATCAGCTACTGTGTACGCTTAATCATCCCACTTTAGTTCCAGATTGACATACACATAGGAAATTAATTTACTGTAAGGTACTGGCCATTTAATCGGTGGTGGGGATTATGATTTTCCTTTGAGCTGAATTATTTTTCTTCTATCTCAAGAGAATTAATATTTTCTTTATAACATCATGGATATAATATGGTGTTATTTTGCTATAAATCAGAGCAAGATATCTTTTCCAGCTACTGGCAGGTAGAATTAAATACAAGAGTACCAGGCCCTTGCCCCAGAACATTGAATTGTTGATCCCTAAATGTAATTGGGGTATACCGTGGTACGTATCGCGGTACATCGAGAAATACTGCGGTATACCGCGGTAGAAAAAAAAATCTTCCCTGTATCCAATTCTGTTACATATGATGGTAGCAATTAATATTACAAGTTTGAAAACTTGGTTAAGATAATAAATTTTGAAAAAAAAAATGAGAACACAAAGTCAATGATAGAATCGAATAGACTATACCCAGGTACAGAAGCCCATAAAACCATTTTCATATTTGTTGAACTCGCCCACCTGTCGGTCATGTATTGCATATTCAATATTAAAACGTTTCTCTGGACAATGCTATCGCGTGCAATGTGTGCATCACAGAGCTTTCGCTCTATTCCGCCTCTCTCCATCCCGCGCCTATTTGCATAAGAAAATCTATTAGATGCTTCCCGATGACGTCACTAACAGATGATATTTTGCCCATTTTACCTGGACGAATGGCAACCTGGCAGTTTCTCCTATATGCGATCACCAAATTTTTCTATTTTTAACGAGGCATACTGAAGCAAAGTCAACTTATAAATCGCAAATATAGATACTAACAGAAAGCTTGAATTGCGTTCTGTTTATATATGTAACTTTCGTAAAAGTATCTTGAGATTCAATGAATTTATTTCAACTTCCAAACACCATATAAAGTCAACGGTAAATCTGCCAGCTGACCACAAATATGGCGGCTGATGACGTCATTCGGGAACTATCTATATATCCAACAGTATCATATTTTATAGACTTATGACTACTTAAGTTAATGAAGCTTTAACATTTTCATAAACCAGCGGGTTGTTAATGAGATGTCACGTGAAGCTGATCGAAGGAAAGGACTGATACATACCTTTTTTCCCATATAATATAATTTTAATAGGTCATTAAGTTTTTTTTAAATATATTTTTAATTATTTCACAGTTTTCATTATTGATACATTGACAAATTAAAAATAGATACTTTTAGTAATTTTTTTTTTTTTAAATTGTTAGAAAATGCTATGATGTTTGGCGGGCGTGGCTATCTCCTTCCAGACTTTTGTGACCGTGTATGTGCCTTAAGGTTTTCCAATCACCTTAGAGGGAATTGGAATACTTTCCCATTACTTCATTATTACGATATTTTGTTCTTTAGAAACAAAAGAAGAAATAATATAGAGTGAATAAAACTGACATTAATCTTTTCTACATATTCATCAGTTGTATGAAATTGAAATATTGTACATCGTATTATAATAACCCTTATATTGCAGTGGTTATGTCAACAAACTCCATAATGGCCGATCTTTTTTTCTGTTACCTGCACGTGATACAAATATTTAACTCCTGGCTGGCGATCATTATTCTGGTACAAATTATATATATATATATATATATATATATATATATATATATATATATATATATATATATATATATATATATATATATATATATATATATATATAACTTCCTGGTCAGCAATCTTAGTTCTGGTACGTGAGCATGATATAAATATATACTTGCCTGACCAGTCATTGCTCCGGTACCTACATAGGATGTAATTATACAAGTCCCAGACCAATCATTGTTCTGGTATGTACATATGATGTAATTGACCTATCGCCGCTTGTCAATCACACTGGATCAATTAACCAATCAGCGAGCGTAAATTAGACACACCTCCAGGCATTTTTCAGTCCGCCATTTTCCTGCGACAAGCTGCTTGTAGCAACAATGAATTGATCATGATAAGTATTTACAAATTTTGCAATGATTTGTTGATTGCTCGATCGATGACGGTGAAAAGAAGTCTTGTAATTCTGACAGTCAATATCCAGATCGTCTAAATGGAGGAATTAGATGTATTTCTTTCCCGAAACATAAGCGAAACATCGATGGATAACGACTTGTCGCGTGTACGATCAGCTGAATAAAAACACAATTGATGGCAATTACAGCGTGTTTGTTTGCATAAAAGTATGTCCCGTTGATAGCTTGAAAAAAAATAGAATTTGAAATTTAAAAATATATATGTAAAAATTAATGTTTCAAGAATATAGGTGGAGAACGCCCTAACTTTCGGGATTTGATATATGTTATTTATTCTTGTATAGGAAGCACTGAACCCAAGGCTGCATTATTTTAAAGTTTGAACATTTACACTTTAATGTTGGCTTGTCCCAAAATTAATGATTTATCGTCTCGATCTTTCAGACACTAGAGTGACGCTTTACTTTCTCATTGGGTTGAAGGAGGGATGGGGATACAAAAATGTAAATAGTAATAAAGAAATACAAAATAAAGGTTTCAAATAATTATCTTCCGATATATTAATCACGCATTTGCATGTTTACATCAACAGACATCATTGATCTAAATTCCATGTGACGAACATAGCAGACCTTAAAACTATTATGTACAACAGTATAATTCTAAACAGTAATTATTTACGATTTTGTTATTAATTTTTAATTCATATACTTCCAAGGCAGCATAAACATAAGTCAGATAAAATTAACAAGGATAACATTATCTGCTAAATGCATCAGCATCTTTTGGAGCAAGTTTCCTTTCATATGAATAAGTTCTTAAACAGCTTTTACAATTGATTGTTATTATTTACTGAAATAGAACACTTAGGTCATTAATGTACGAACTTGAACTACATATAAAAATATTGTCTACTGCAGTCTAATGCAACTTTGTAATTTTATATTTTAAAGAATAATACAAATCACATTAAATAAACATATCACTTAAACTGAAACCTATTTCTTTGCAAAATACTGCATGTTTGTGGGAGGTTAAGTCACGTGATTTGGTAGGCGGAGCGATCTATCGTCTGGCTTAAGGTCAATTATCCAAGTCCCTGACCAGTCATTGTTCTGGTATGTACGTATGATGTAATTGTCCAACTCCCTGACCAATCTGTATCATGGTATGTCCATGATACAAAGATCTAATTCTCTTGCCTGGCAGTCTTTGTTCTTTGTACGTATGTATGATTAAAATATCCAACTCCCGGGCTGGCGATCTTCGTTCTTGTACGTACGTTGGCGATGTTTGTTCTTGTGCGTACGTTGGCGATCTTTGTTCGTGTATGATATAAATACCTATATATCTGGCCCGGTACCTTTCATATGGTACTTCTAACTGTCTGGCCCGGCACCTTTCATCTGGTACTTCCGGCGATCTTTATTTTTATTTTTCGTACGTATCATGCAAAGATGTAACTCACTAGCCGGTGATCTTTGTTCTGTCATGTACTTCCGATATAAATATCTAACTTCTTGACGAATCTTTGTTCTGTTATGTCCATGTTATGTCCATATAATCCTTTCCCAGCTCTCTTTCTATTGGTATTTACTCATGCTGTAATTATCCAACTCCCTGACTGCCAATCTTTGTTCTGGTATTTACATATGATGTAATTATCTGACTCCCTTACTGACAATATTTGTTTTGGTACTTACACCAGGTGTAATAATCTGACTCCCTGACTGCCAATCTTTGTTCTGGTATTTACACATGGTGTAATTATTTAACTCCTGGGCTGCAAATCTTTGTTCTGTTATTTACATATGGTGTAATTATCTAACTCCCTGGCTGCCAATATTTGTTCTGGTATTTACATATGGTGTAATTATCTGATTCCATGGCTGCCAGTTAATTGGAGTATTATGTATCATTCTCCCGGTCCGGCAATCGTTGTTTTGAAATGTACGTATGATGCAAATGTATAACTTCCTGGCTGACCATCTTTGTTCTTTGTTCACAATAAGTCTGCACAAACGACAATATTGCAACTTAAAAGATAAAATAATATTAAGTCATTTGCATAATTATTTGGTTGAACATGTTTTCATTTTTTGTTTGAGAAAACAAGAAAGCAAACAGTTATATGAACAAAATAACGTATGGCAAGAACGATGATATGAGCCATCTTGTGACGTCAAAGAAATGTTTTCTCTCCATCACTGTAATTGTAAAGATGAGTCTCATTCTTGTGTTGATGGTGGTGATGTCGTCATCGCCAGCAGCTGCAACAGCAGCAGCAGCAACAGTAATATTAGCATTAGTTGTAGTAATAATAGTAACTGTATCCCAGAAATCCTTGTTCTTACGGATGAATTGTTTGATTATTGAATTAATAAATTTATTTATTTATTTATTTATTTATTTATTTATGTGTTCATCAGCTTGGATGGGGTCTGGCAATGCTGTTTTTTGGCGGCGTGACGGATATGATGGAGTTTATCGGTCTCTTCTATACTATCATGGCGATTTCGTGTGTGCAGTCTTTGCTCTATCTTAGGTTAAAACGTCCAGATGAACACCGGCCTTACAAGGTAAATGGAATCAGCTTTTTCAGGTTCAAAAATCCAGATGAACACCGGCCTTACAAGGTTAGAGGATCAGCTTTCTTAAGTTTCGAAAATACGATCCCATCCATCTTTTATATTTTACCACCAGTGCTTGAAAATAAAGAGATAATATTTTCTCAGCGTTTGGCATAGAGGATGTTACGTGAAGGACCGTTGTTTATATTTACTATAAATTTCTCAATTAAACTGATTTATAAATAAGAACATATTTTTGGGGGTCAAGATTAGAAAGTAATTTTGTTTAAATTCATAAATTCAGATCCTTATTATCAATAATTCGATACAATTTATAACATATATAATCGATTTATATGACTACTAATGTTTTCGATAATAGAAATTCAATACTTGAAAATAAAGACTTTACACTGCTGGTATTAAAATTAGGTGTTTATTTGTAGCAGTTTAAATTGTAATCACATCCTTATTTACTCTCTTATGTCATTTTGAACTAATTATTTGAATCGTGACTTGCTTAATTTATTGTATGTATGTGCCAAATGGCCTCTTGGGCAGCACAAAAGATATGTTTGAGCCTGGAGTCTGAACTTCGTATCAGGTCCACAAACGTCCCCATCGTGATTAGCGTCAGGCAGCCGTAGATAAGATGTCAGAACTTTATATAAACTAGTTGTTTCAGCTGAGTATGGCCTGTGTGTTACTGTAATGTAAGTGCTAAAACTTGAAAAAGACCAGCAAGGGAAGTCAAATTTAAAGAATAATAACTGTTAAAATTGGGGAATAGTCATTAGATCAGTCAGTGTTAAATTAAAGCGGTACAGGCGGGGGCGACATCAGTATATATCCCAAGTCAGTTTAATGGCTGATATAGTGTATCTGTACATGATAAGTTTTTTAGCTCACCTGACCAACCGCTCAGGTGGCATAAGTGGTTAGAGCGTCCGGCCTCGGATGCGGGATGTCGCGGGTTCTGACCCAGGCCGAGTTATAACAAAGACTTACAAAAATGGTACTGGCAGTTGTCTCGCTTGGCGCTCAGCATTAAGTGGTTAGTGTTAGGACTGGTCGGCCTGGTGTCAGAATAATGTGACTGGGTGGGACATGATGCTACATGTCTGCGGCATGATTCCCCAGTGCTAGACACCATTATAAACTGCCACAGTGCAGAGATCGTATCTATCTGACTGATTTTTTTTTTTAAAGCTACATTAAAAAACCAAATCACACACACACTCGTACGCACGCACGCGCGCGCGCGTACACACACACACATACACACACACACAGCTCACCTGGCCGTAAGGCCAAGTAACTTGTCTAATGTCAATCGTCCTTAAACATTAATTTGTTACTACCCTGGCTGCCGTGTTTGTCATCTGAGTTTGATCAGACTTGGAATGCATCAACATGTAGATAGATCTGAATATTGATCGAGATACACGCATAATGATGAAGTGATCTTGCATTTGATTGGTTGAACTTTGTTACCACTCTGGAGTCAGTATTTATCATCCAATTTGGATCACACTTGGAATTTATACTTTTATGATATATATCTCTCATGAGGTCGATAATGGGGGAGATACAAGCATATTAACGAGGTGATCGTAAGTCTGATTGGATGATCGTGTTAACAATCTTGAGCCATATTTCTGATCCGATTTTAATGAAACTTTAAATATGGGCTTATATAATTAAGCTCTTGGATGAGTCTGATAATAAGCGAGACACAAACATATTAACGAGATTACCTTGCGTCTGATTGGGTGGGTTTGTTACCACGTTGGAAGCCATATTTCTTATCCTATTTGGATCAAGCTTGGAAAGTAGGCATTTAAGATCGAGATATCGCACGAGTTCGAATAATGAGCGAGATTCACGCATGTTAATTAGGAGATCTTGCATTCTGATTAGCTTAACTTTTTATTTCTCTGGAGACAGTATGTTTCACCCGAGTTTGAGGAAACTTGGTGAATGGTATAACATCATCAAGCTGTCCAAGTGGTGTTATTATAGGCAAGATCTTCGCATTGTATTGAGATTCATCGCAGATAGAAATAGTTCTGAGGTCATATGTAACGTAATTAGTTACTACTCCCCCCCACCCCCCAAGAAAGCACGGGAGGTAAGTCATATATTGACTGTTGAGAATCACAGGTTTGGTTCCAAAGAGTTATGCCCTTTGCAAAACTTAATGCCAAGCAGTATTTTTAATTTAAAATAAGATTAGACGTACACATGAATTTCATTTGAACAGTTTATAACAATTATGAAAATAATACACTTTGGCGTTTAAAACAAATAATTTGTTATTCAAGACTGATGAAAATGTTTGAAATGAAATATTATTCGAGAAAACGTAGAATTGCAGGCAAAACTAAACGGTGAACATGAATTGTAACTGAGGATCAGAATTTCTGTACATAATTATAGAAATTTGTTAGCAATAATTGTGTTCTTTTCTAATATTTATTTTGTTCCAATAGGACTATATTTCTCGTAAAAACCTGTCTATGTTTATGAATTTGTTGACAGAAAATTACTCCTAAAAGCTTTACCACATGTCGAATTCTCGAATATTTGGAATCAAGTGAAATATGTTCAGTGAGTTTGTTCCTAGTATTTCTATATTAAAGTGCCTTAAACTTTTTGCCGTTGTTGTATCACATTTATTGAGCATTATTTTATACCATTATATACTCGATGCCATTACTCATTTTGGGTGGTGGTGGATTAAATTTTTGGATTTTGTAGTGTCAGTATCAAAGGAAAAAATCTAAATATGCTTTTCTCCAGAAACCTTTCCAAATGCAATTGCCGAGAACCATGTAATCCAACCCCCAACCCCCGTTATTTATAATTTCAATTTTACGAGAAAGTCATGTGATTTAGTGGACCGCAAATTAAAGCTTTGCCTGTAATCCTGACTTTTAAAGATCTTGAGTTATTTCGACTATCCATTATGAAAAAAGCCAATGCTTTTTTAATTATGCATTTATCCTTGGAAACATTTTTTTTTGACATATGTAAAAAGATATGATATAAAGTTATCAGCTTGGTGACATGGTCAACTATAATAATAATAATAATAATAATAATAATAATAATAAAGAAGTCTTTATTTTATGAGGGTGACACAACTAGTTCAAAAACTAATCTATGAAGCCGAAAAACAAGTGTGTCATAAAAATGTGCATTATGGGTTAGTGTAGATAAAAGCAACACAGCATAGATTCAGTACACAGAGCCTTGTATATACAAACACGCATAACTGTCAATTTCTTCTTTAACACACAGACACAGACACACATTCACACATTTTCTATAATATATACAAATTCAAATATATACAACAGTTTATGACAAATTCGCCATAACCTGTTTTGGGGGATTTGGATTGTGCCATTTCAAACATGTGATGGTATGAAGGCACTGATGAAGCTTCTATAACCTCTTTAGGTGGACCGTTCGAAATAATTGGATTCGAAAAATCCAGGCTATTTTTGTACAGCTCGGTTTTGGTCTTAAGAAAAATAAAATTATAGACGACATATAGTGTAGTATTGGTTGACTTGAATCTGTATTAATATCATTTGTCCTTTTACTGGAAATATCATTTAAACAGTTGGGCATGGAGTAAATTTAGCTTCTTTTTCAAACATATTTTTTCATAGATAGTTACGATCTTCAAATCATTAAACATTTATAGACATTAAGTGAAGGGTAATTCTAACGACTCGTGCTTGAAGTCTTTCCAATTTCAACATATTTACTTCAGAAGCATATACCATATGATATAAAACATTACCCAATGGTTAAGCGTTAGGAATTCTTACAGTTGTTATAGTAACCAAATATTCTCAAACATCGTTTTGGTGACATTGCCAATATACTCCGACCATAACAAATTTTACTTTCTAATGTTATCTTGCATAACATTTGTCACTTCAACATCATTCAAATACATGTGAAGAACATCACCTTTTAGTCTGTTACGTCTTCGCTGTGTGGTGATCAGTACTATTTTAGTTGCTTTTTGTCTAATGCCCCATTTGGAGAGTTCAGCAAGAGTATCGTGTAAGTTTCTTTCAACATTACTTTTAGATGAGTTGATATCTGATAAAGTTGTGTCATTATTATAGATATCAGTCTCAATATTTCCTCTATACAAGTGTAGATTACTTATAAGCGTAAGAAATGGTAGAGGCCCTAAAAGAGATCCTTGACACTCCACAAGTTACGTATTTTTCATTTGACGTGACATTATGTTAACTTTCTATTTTCTGTCTTTCAGATATGACTTAAACCAATTGAAATAGCGTTTTTACTGAGCTCGTAAAGTTGTAATTTTTAGGTAAAATATCAAGATCAACTAAATCAGAAGCTTTCATCAAATCTACTACCACAACTCCCACTAGATTTCCATTAATTATAACCTTGAGCCATTTTTCAATCATACTAGATAGAGCAGTTTCACATTAATGATTTTGGGCAAAAGTCCGATTGTTTATCATGCAAATAATTGTATTCATCAAGAAAAGTCATTAGGGAATCATATGAATATTTTTCAATAACTTTTCAGACGATAGAAAGGATTGAGATAGGTCTAAAGAATATATTTATGAAAAGGTTTCACTCACCTGACTATTGTCGTGTTTT
>JAECUM010045107.1:0-12580 GCA_016617855.1 Megalonaias nervosa
TAAGATTTTTGACATGAATAGGAGATTAGAAACTGGCCGGTAGTTCTTTAAATAATTATGGTCGAGTGTTGGTTTCTTCAGCAGAGGCTTTACAATGGCAGTTTTGAAAAATGATGAGAATTCCCCGGAAGAGAGAGGTATTAATAACATCAGTTAGTGAAGGCAATATTGGATCTAAGCACTCAAGCAGCAGCGATGTCGGAACGGAATCGGATCAAGTTCACATGACTTTACAATCTTTCCCATAGATAATGCTACATTGGTTAGCTACCAGTTTTCCTGATTTCTGTACAAGATAAATCATGAATTACTCAATCTGTATTACACAATGAATTCTCATTATCACCAGGAGAAATACTTGGTCAAAATGTTTTTTTTTTTAACCTTGTCTTGCTTAGTTCCTTCAAAAAGATTTGCAATAAAAAGTCTGCAAGGTTGACCTATATTTCCATACTGGACAGGAAATCACTATCCTTGTATCAGTTCTTGTGATTCATATGTAACTTTGAGAGTTTATTTTCTCAAAATTACTTTTGATTTCTGAATTTGCTCATTATCACAGAAAAATGCTTTTACTTGAATCAGACGCATAAAAATGATGACAAAATGAACATAAATTACATAAATGACCTATCCCCAAACTCCACCCACCAATGTATCCAATGAAAAATCATACTGTGCAAAGTGAATCAACAATACCAAACAACCCTCTCAGGCACAGCCTGTAAAGCTCTCCACCCATGGCAATTTGTGAACAATTGACTCTCAATGTTTGGGTTTATCCTACTGATATAAATGAATAATTATATATGGGTTCTTTCAAGATATGACACTTTCAAAGTGAAAGGATTACATAATTATTTTTTTACAGGAAGAGAAAACTGTGTAACATAAAAATGAAAGAAATTCCAAGACAAAGTCAGTAAAATGGTCATACACTCTGGGACAACAATGAAAATTGTTGTAATATTAACTGACATGGTTATGCCAACATTAAGTAAAAAAATTATGTACATTGTTACAAAGAGTAACAACAATCTTTTTTTGCTAATTCACAAAATGTATTCAAAGATCTAAACTAAAATATCTGTGAAGAAAATTTAATTTTAATCAAGATAAAGGATATCTAAATGTTGGTGTATAGCTTCCTTGATTAGAATACCACATCAAGAAATTACATTACATCTGCCATCATAAATATGTTTGTATGCAAAGTAGACATGCATGGACATCCACAGATTGCCAGTATTAGCAGCAAGATGCATTCTGCATATAATATGGTCAGACAATAAGTAAGGACTTACAAAATTGGCATTAAGGTAGTCCATCTTTTCCTTCAGCTCAGGAGAGTGAAGATTCGGATATGGAAGTCCAACCATTATTACACACCTATCAAAAGCAAATTTTAATGATTTAAAGAGTACTTTTAAGCTAGAAACAAGAAATGAGCTCTGCTACTTCTTCTTTGTTATACCCTGCTGTCAACAGTATATGATAAACTAGAAATGTACACTTCCGTCCCCTCTTTCCTGATCAAGTCTGGATAAGTTCTGGAACACTTAATGGCAAAAGACAAAATTCATCTAAATAAGAAGGGTCTGTCCCACTTTCTCAATGCAGTAAATGAGATTTTCCCAATACTAAAGGACAGCCATGACGCCTCTGAAAGGCATAGAAACATAGATCACAAACATAACTGGGACCATGCCACTGTTCTAACCAACATCAAAAATCCAGATGTTTCTACTGTTTTGAACGTGGGCATAATGTGCAATCATGCACACAAGTAAAATACAGTGTCATGACTGTCTACAATATGGGCATAAGGCAAAACACTGCAAAATATTCCACTCAGATATGCAGTTTGAGGAAAATGGCAATGAAGATGGGACCAAAGGCTTAACAACCAAACGCATTTTTCCAGAAACTTCAAAACATCATATAAGATCTGCTAAGTGTAATTCTCCCTGTGATGACAGAAGGCAAACTGCTGATACCCCATTGAGTGATGTCCATGGAATTACCTCTGGTGTAATGCCATTAAGTGCTTCCATCAATGAAAGTGACCATAATGTTGTAACTGCTACTGACATAACTGTTGAATGTGCTAATGTTTCAAGAGTTGTTGAAAAATCTTCTGAAGAAACAGTTGATAGTCATGATTTAGGACAATGTATAAAAGAAAAGTTAGAGGAATATCATGGTTCACATATTGATAGTGAAAATATTAATTTAGATATTCCATATCATTCATCTCAAAACCATCAAAACTCGGAATTCTCTCAAAAACAGTGGCTTAAGCAAAACGGTCTCAAAATTTGCCATCTGAACATTCATTCTCTGTTTCCAAAACGAGATTAAATCAAATTACTTCTTTCAGGACATAATTCAGTAATTGATATTTCTGCTTTCAGTGAAACATTCTTGCATGAACTTTTTTATGATGACGAACTTAAAATTCCTAACTACAGTTTTCAAAGAAAAGACCAACTTGTCCAAAAGGGTGGTGGACTTCTCGTTTACATTAAGGATGGCATTTCTTTCAAACAATGATATAATCTTGAGGAAATTGTTATGGAAATAATCTGGCTAGAAATGAGACATAATGTCCAAAAACCATTTGTTTGAGCCATGTATATACACCACCGAACACTGACAATACTTGGCATAGTACATTTCAAAACAAGCTTGAAACTCTGTATATAGAAAACATAGAAGCCTGTTTAGTAGGTGACTTTAATTACAATTTGCTTTATGATACCAATCAAAGCTGGATTAAAACCATGAATTCCCTGAATTATCAATAGCTAGTTCGTGTACCCACTAGGATAACAGAGGTATTTGAAACACTAATTGATCATACTTATACTAACAATGCTGACAATATTATAGAAGTTGCAGTTCCCCAATATTCCGTAAGTGGTCAGTAATTGAATATTCTGATGACCCATCAGATGTTCTTAACATCTGGATAGATATGTTTACTGACACCCTGAGCACAATGCTTCTTTTAATTTCAAGAGAGTCAAGCAACAAAATCAACCAAATTGGATTATAGGTGATATACTGAATGCTATTAAGACAAGGGATAGATTTAATAAATTAAAAGATACTGACAATTACAGATTATGGAGAAACAGGGTCAAGTCCATGATTCAAATGGCAAAGAAAACTTATTATTCTACTGAAATATCAGATAGTATTACAAAAAAAAATCCTAGAAAACTCTGGAAAACCTTCAATGACTTGAGAGGCAAATCTGCCATTTACATGTATTAGTAATGCAAATGGTGATATTAAACTAGAACCTCTTGAAATTGCAAATGCCCTCAATGATTATTTTGTGAATATAAATGAAAAACCTGTGGATTTCATAACTCCTAGAAGATTCTCCAGTGATGAATTAAATGAACATATATCTTCAAAACTTAGCAAAGAAGAGTGCTTCAAAATCCCTAAAATAAGCCTTGAATTCATTTGAAATTAATTAGACCAACTTGACGTCACAACAGCAACAGGTCTAGATAATATGTGATAATTCCTAAAACTCTCATCTCAAGTGCTTACACCTTCACTTACTTATATCTTCAATCTATGTATTTCCACAGGTATTTTTCCAGACAGGCTAAAACTGGCAAAAAGTAACTCCAATACACAAGAAGGGAGATCTTTCTGATATGAATAACTATAGACCTATATCAGTTTTATCATCACTTTCAAAGATATTAGAAAGACATGTTTGTAATGAATTTAGAAACTACCTAGAATCATTTAATTTGCTACATTCACGATAATCATGCTTCCGTGAAGGACATTCACGCCAGACTACACTAACTAGATTGGTAGATGATTGGTTAAAAGCAATAGATCAAGGCAACCTTCTTGGCACAGTGTTTCTTGACCTTTCAAAGGCTTTTGACCTTGTAAAGCATAAAATCCTGCTGGAAAAGCTCAGCACATATCAAGTTAACCATGAAAGCTTAACTTGGTTTTGATCCCATCTTGAAGACAGACAACAAGAAGTTTCTATTTTAAATAAACTTTCTGATAAGAAACTGATAAAAGTCAGGTGTTCTACAAGAATCAGTTCTTGGACCATTACCCTTTCTGCTGTACATCAATGCTTTACCAGATCACACTGAGCTATCCACCACAAAATGTTTGCAGATGATAAGACATTATATAACACTGGATCAACAGACTATGAGATTAGCACTAAATTAAATAAAGATTTGGTAAAAATAAATAACTGGTGTGAACACAATGGTATGAAGATAAATGCAGCCAAATCAAAAGCCATGATCATAGGTAGCTGAGCAATAGTAAAAGCTGAGAAAAATTCTTTCAAAGTATTGATAAAAGGAATGGATATACAACAGTCTGAAAATGAAAAACTACTTGGCATTATGACAGACCAGATCTTGTGCTGGAAAATACAAGTTGATAAAGTCCTTAAAAAAGTTAATTCACTGCTTTATCTCATGAACAGAATAAACTCTTATCCCCCTTGTGAACAGAGAAAGATATTCTACAATGCATATATCATGCCACACCTAGAATATTGTTGTTCTGTCTGGGGTAGTAGTGGTATAGAAAATCAGGAAAGCTTACTGAAATTTCAAAAACAAGCAGCTAGAGTTACTCTTGATGCCAATTTAGATACACCATCAACAAATCTTTTTAAAACTCTAAAGTGGTTTCCATTTCTGCAGAGAACTTGGTTTCAAAAGGGTTTACTAGTCTATAAATCCTTACATGGATTCGCTCCTGATTATCTTAAATGTAATTTTAAATTTGTTAAAAATGTACACATGTATGAACGAAGATCCTGCACTCAACATTTATGATAAACTAGAAATGTGCAATTCCACCCCCTCCTTGTTAGAACTTGTACTCAACATATATGATAAACTAGAAATGTGTAATTCCACCCCCTCCCTGTTAGACCCTGCAGTCAACAGTGATAAGGTTAATGCAAAAATTTATCAATACCAGGAAACCAATATTCACCGAGACTGCAAACTCAGGTGAAAATAATTATTTTTGGGCTGATAAATCCTTGTTATCATCAAATGAAATAAAAAGTCAGGAACTGTTTTGGACTTATCTGACAAATTCCCAAACTCCAGTTTACCATTAGCTATCAGTTAGCTATTATTTACTTAAAATTTTGATGGACCACAAGTCAGTTGTCCCAGGCAAAAAGTGATCCATGGCAATATGAAAAACTTATTGTGCTTAGTTTGACCAACTACAAGGATGCATGCTGTCCTTAGAGGTCAAACACCTAGGCAGTCTGTACCATGTAACTTCATGTATAAGTTCAACATGTAGTAACTTTATTAATCTTCATGCAAACTGTATGAAAATTTCACTATCGAGATAATATATCTCTGTTTGATAACACAAACATTCTCAAAAGGGAAGCACTGGTTCAATGCAAATGAATAGGCATGATTGTGTCAGGTTTGATTTGTTCATTACTTTTGGTATTGTGCATTAAGACAGCACTCCACAGTTTAAACTGTATATAAAAAACAAAATGCAACAGTGAAATTACCAACCATAGAGCACTGGCTTTTAATTCAGTAAGTACTGAAACAAAACTCAATAAAATAATATAAAAATCAGGAAATTTCACAAGTTCTTTCATTTTTTTCAATGATAATTTTAAACCAAAACTCTTTTTACACAAACATATAGACAGACAAAAAGAGGTACAGAAGGATAACAAAAAGATGCATGAAATGGATGTATAATGGATGTACACAGTACTGTGTAAAAATATTATCTTTTCCTGCCATTATCCTATTAAAAACAGAAATCCTCATCCCCAGATTTTGGTTTTTGAAAATGATAAAAACCTAGTCAAAGGTTGGCTTGATTATGACTGTGGTAATGACTTGTGCGATGAATTTATTTCACTACAATGGCTTTATTTTTAAAAAAGACGCTTTCCAAAACCTGCATAATGAGAATGTCGTTTGGTAAATGGTGTTGTACACATCAAGATGTATTGACATAACAAGAAGCATGTGTCTGGCCAACACTGAGGTTTATGTAGGGTGTAGACAGACGGACATTCATATATGGACATCCATGTAGACACAAAACTGCCATTTTCAGCTTTCACCAAGATAGGCTTGACAGAAAGTTTAATAAAAAAATTACTCAAGCATTTTCAATATTTTAACATGGAATTAAGAAATTTTAAGCTGTCAAACATATATGGTATTCATCTGTATGTCCAAACTAGATCAAACACATTGAGAACAATATCTTATATACAAAATGATCTTTTTATCTCCCTAGCCATGTAGAGATTTCTAATTTGTGCACTAGAAGTTAGTATCTTCTAAATTTCACTGACAAAAGCATCAAAACATAAAATAAAGTTCATAAAGTCTAACCCATGTATCTTAAACTTTACTTTGCAATAAATATATACAGTTCTTTATAGAACAATACAGAGTAAAATATAAACTGAAATACAAATGAAAAGGTTTCTTTCTTTGCCCCAAGAACAAACCATGCACAAATTTTTGGTAACTAGATGGTAGAGAACTTGACTTATTGTGGAGAAACAATATTAGTAATATACAAATGGATAGACAATCGGACATCATTATAACATAATATGTTCTACCTTATGGCGGGGATATATAAACTACATATTATTTCCTTCAATTATCTTACATATACCATAAATGCATTGTACCTACCTTCCCAATTCATCTGAAAAATTGATTCCCTCACTCATTTTACCTCCAACAACACAGAAAAGTACAGCACCAGTAATGTTGTTTGTGCTCCATGTACCACATTTCTGTAAAACAAATTACGACATAAAAGTAAATCTAATCTGTTTTAATGAAAGTAAAATTCATCAATATTGGTTGATTTTGGTATCACAAATAAAGAACCTTATATTTGTTCCACAAACATGGATCAAGAAAGTGTATACAGAACAAAGGATTATGTGAAACAAAGATTGAAAATACAACTTTTAAGTAAGGAAACAGCATAATGTTCCGCTTCTTATAAAATGCATCAAAAATTAACCAGATGCTGGCTAATAAATAAAGTGCTTTAACAACAGACATTCAATTACAAATGGAAACAAAAATACTGCTCTTGACCTTTCTTCTACTTATGACCTTGATCTCGGACCTGGGAACTTTATTGTATTATAATGTGTATGGACCTGGGTAAAGTTTCATCAAAATATCTGAACAGGTTAAAAACAAGACAAGGAAACAGGCCAATGACTTAATCTCTTGTTGAAACCTATGACTGTGAATACTCAAGACATTGTCATGATGAGACCTGTGACTGTAAATACTCAAGACATTGTCATGGTGAGATATATGACTGAATAATTAAGATATTGTTATGTTGAGACCAATGACTGAATACTGAAGACATCATCATGGTGTTGTTGTTGTTATAAAGTTTAACGCCATTTTTCAGCACAAGATAGGCTATACATGGCGGCCAGAATAAATGGTGGAGGAAGAACCAGGGAAAACCCCGGAAAGAACCACCAACCCACGTGAAGCTACCAGCAAGCTTTCTCACATACCCACATTGGCCGAGCCGGAGACTTGAACCCACGCAGATAGAGGTGAGATGGCAGTGATCCATAACGATGAGTGCTTTAGACCACTCGGCCACTCAGGGCCCCTCATCATGGTGAGACCTATGATTGTGAATACACAAGACACTGTTATGGTGAGACCTACCATATATACGTGCATACAAGCCGAATAATTTAGGAAAAAATAATGGCTTGCTGGAAAGAAGGGAGGGGGGCAGATTATCAGTTCTACACATGAAATTTTTGAAGATTTTTTTTGTTGACTACCATAATGGCTATAAATCTTGGGACATCAATATCCCAACACTTACTAAACTGTTATGAACTACTATGATTGCTTTTGTTATTATTTTGCATGTGCATATTTTCTGATTTCTCCAACACGAAATTAAATAAAGGTAAATAAAGACTTCATAATTCATGGGCCAGATTGAGTTTACCTAGGAGACCAGGCTATACAATAATGTACAGTACTTACACAGTGCCAATCAAGCCTAGCGTCACTTTAATCCTTGTTTATTCCTAAACACATCAGATGCAGATTTTGTTTTATTCATTTTTTTGACCAAATCACATTCTTCCAGACAACACTTCAGCTAGTCGGTAATAGCTGTTTCATTTACACTGAGTCACACGTTCACGAGTTACTCTTTTTCAATGATATAAGCGAGGCTACAAACTGAGATAATCTTTATGAAAAGGTACACACATTCAATTGCGCAAGGCACAACCAGCATAATTGTTACATGTTCATGAAAGAATGATAATAATAAAGGCTAAAATTTTTAATATAGATCAACTAAGATCATCAATCTATTTTACTTGTGTTTTGGCTGAACAAAATCATAATTTTCCACACAATAGAAAGCTGGATGTTTCAGCATCTCCTTTGTTTATAACTGGTGGATTTGTCTTTTGTTTCAACAGCAATACAGGCCAGTCAATCATTAAAACCCTGAAACTGGCTTGGGTTAAGAGGGAATTTTGACCGGCAACTATACACGTACTTTGATGTGTAATTGCCTCTCACTCCATAATATTAGCATGATTACCATAGTTTTGTAAAACAGGGTGTAAGGTTGCTAACATTAAAGCAAACTTCTACTCAGCTGTTACAGTATCAACATAATTTCCTATGCATTATTTCTGAAACTTCATTATTGTATTTTGGATTTATCATTAAAGTTTAGTGCAGCAGTGTCCATGATTCAAATCCAAGGGATGTACTTCATTCAGCAGAATGTACTTCATTCAGCGCATGTTCAAACCTACAATGTACATGCATGGTGCCATTAAGTAAACATGCTCACAAACCTAATTGGAAGTGTTGAATCAAACATATTGTTGTTCATTGTTATCATACTGGGATAATATTTTAATGAGTTAGGTATTTACAATTTCAAGGCAAAATAAAAACATAATTACTGGTGCAGATATAAAGCATCTAATGCAATAATGCATAAACAAACAATAAAAGTCATGCCAAAAGGGAGAGGTAGTGTTACAGCAACCCACGAATGCACAAGTCTTGTCATCATCTGATCAAGTTATACACAAATCTGAATTAGGCAAAAACAATAAGAAAACAGAAAAGTAAATAAATTTCTTGACTTTTCAAACAACTTTATACCATTTCTCTGTAATAATCATACATGCCAACCCCGAGTGAGTTATACAGGTAATTTTTGCTAACATAAGTTTGCCTAAATAAATGCATTTAGAACTTACCACATGAATCTTGTGATGTCATCTTGGACATTTGGGTTGGCTTATCCATTGGTCATGCACTTTTTAGTGTTTAGTGTTTATACCTATTCAATTTGGGGGGGGGAGGTCGGCTTATATGCAAACGGGTTTATACGCAAATATATACGGTATGAATGAATACTTAAAGACATCATTATGGTGAGACCTATGACTGTGAATGCTCAAGACATCATCATGGTGAGACCTATGACTTTCAACAGAGATATCAAATTTTTGGGAAATTTCTACTGGGAACCCATCAGTCCTAGTAATCGGTTACCCTGGAGGGAGAGGGATCAGAGGGAAATCGTATTATATGTGAACCTGAACTGCTTTGATGTAGGTTCACACATGCCAACCCCCAAGAGAGGTATAAGCATAATTATTACTAATATAAGTGGCAAAAAAGCATAATCTGAGCATATAAAGAGAGTCTATATATTACATGCCATAATTACAGAAAACTGTATGAAAAACATACATTTAATTATGCTACTTACCTGGATCTGCAGTTAATATTTTTGTCACAAATCAGCTAAATTCATGTGGATTAGTAGTTAGTAGAGAAGTACTGACACAAAAGAAATTGATAAATTATTTATGCATAACACTCATCTCAACTTGTCTACAGTAATACACATAAAATCCACAAATGATGATTGTAGTATTATTCTTGACCTGCCATGGTTCGTCCCTAAGCGATGGTCTGGTGCAACATATTTTTACTCTTATATTTAAATATTTCAGTGAAAAATTTCATTCTGTATAATTGTCCATTTCATTCAGTTTTTGCTAACATGGTATAAGAAGTGCATGTTATGGTAACCAAGTTTCTGTGTTGCCTTTGCCATGAAAAAAATTTGTCTTGGGTTTCCCGCTAATAAAAAAGGTCCAGTAGACAAACATGCAAACAGCGGTACTGACTTGAACAGCTAACACTCAGTCCAGGGCCACAAACTTGAGGCAAAAATGGCATTAGTTAAACCTGACACTTCTACTGTGCTTTCTTTTATTTCAATTGTAGTGTGTATTAAAATTTTATTTCATCAAATAATTCTTAATCAGTACCTACTGTCACTGTTGACGAAAGGTATTGTTCCAGTTAATGTCATCAGGATCTCAAAACAAGAGAGTTTAAGTTGCAAGAAAGATGGCACATGAACCTTGGATGGGCACGAAGTTAGGACGGTCAAGCTTGAAATATCAGCGCTGATTCTTAAATAGGTTGTGAAAGAAGGGATTGTATTTTTGTATTATTATATTGTACATGTAAGACAAGTAAATTGTAAGCAACCATATGAGTCCCTGTAATGATGAATAAATGCGCACACGACATGAGCCTCGAACTGTAATCATTATTCTGTGTCGAACTTGGAAAACTTTTATTTTAAATGAGTACCCAGGTACCAGTTGGCATCTATATGACTGAGTACTCAAGACATCATCATGGTGAGACCTATGACTGTAAGTACTCAAGACACTGTAATGATGAGACCTATGACTGTGAATACTCAAGACATTGTAATAGTGAGATCTATGACAGTGAATACTCAAGACATTGTCATGGTGAGACCTATGACTGTGAATACAAAAGACATTGTCTTCGTGAGACCTATGACTGTGAATACAAAAGACATTGTCATGGTGAGACCTATGACTGTGAATACAAAAGACATTGTCTTCGTGAGATCTATGACAGTGAATACTCAAGACATTGTCATGGTGAGACCTATGACTGTGAATACAAAAGACATTGTCTTCGTGAGACCTATGACTGTGAATACAAAAGACATTGTCATGGTGAGACCTATGACTGTGAATACAAAAGACATTGTCATGGTGAGACCTATGACTGTGAATACAAAAGACATTGTCTTCGTGAGACCTATGACTGTGAATACAAAAGACATTGTCTTCGTCAGACCTATGACTGTGAATACAAAAGACATTGTCTTCGTGAGACCTATGACTGTGAATACAAAAGACATTGTCTTCATGAGACCTATGACTGTGAATACAAAAGACATTGTCTTCGTGAGACCTATGACTGAATACAAAAGACATTGTCTTCGTGAGACCTATGACTGTGAATACAAAAGACATTGTCTTCGTGAGACCTATGACTGTGAATACAAAAGACATTGTCTTCGTGAGACCTATGACTGTGAATACAAAAGACATTGTCTTCGTGAGACCTATGACTGTGAATACAAAAGACGTTGTCTTCGTGAGACCTATGACTGTGAATACAAAAGACATTGTCTTCGTCAGACCTATGACTGTGAATACAAAAGACATTGTCTTCGTGAGACCTATGACTGTGAATACAAAAGACATTGTCTTCGTGAGACCTATGACTGTGAATACAAAAGACATTGTCATGGTGAGACCTATGACTGTGAATACTGAAGACATTGTCATGGTGAGACCTATGACTGTGAACACAAAAGACATTGTCTTCGTGAGACCTATGACTGTGAATACAAAAGACATTGTCTTCGTGAGACCTATGACTGTGAATACAAAAGACATTGTCTTCGTGAGACCTATGACTGTGAATACAAAAGACATTGTCATGGTGAGACCTATGACTGTGAATACAAAAGACATTGTCATGGTGAGACCTATGACTGTGAATACAAAAGACATTGTCATGGTGAGACCTATGACTGTGAATACAAAAGACATTGTCTTCGTGAGACCTATGACTGTGAATACAAAAGACATTGTCTTCATGAGACCTATGACTGTGAATACAAAAGACATTGTCTTCGTGAGACCTATGACTGTGAATACAAAAGACATTGTCATGGTGAGACCTATGACTGTGAATACAAAAGACATTGTCTTGGTGAGACCTATGACTGTGAATACAAAAGACATTGTCTTCGTGAGACCTATGACAGTGAATACTCAAGACATTGTCATGGTGAGACCTATGACTGTGAATACTCAAGACATTGTCATGGTGAGACCTATGACTGTGAATACTCAAGACATTGTCTTCGTGAGACCTATGACAGTGAATACTCAAGACATTGTCTTCGTGAGACCTATGACTGTGAATACTCAAGACATTGTCTTCATGAGACCTATGACTGTGAATACAAAAGACATTGTAATAGTGAGACCTATGACTGTGAATACTCAAGACATTGTCTTCGTGAGACCTATGACTGTGAATACAAAAGACATTGTCTTCGTGAGACCTATGACTGTGAATACAAAAGACATTGT
>JAECUM010045117.1:0-11322 GCA_016617855.1 Megalonaias nervosa
TATATATATATATATATATATATATATATATATACGAAGGCGACCAGTGTAGAAAGAAATATGAACATTTGCGAAACGTTGATAGTAACAAGAAACGAAAGTAATTCGTTTGTTATAGGAACGAAACTTAAGAAAGTACATGTAAGTGTTTAATAATTCTTTAACGGTTAACTAGCTTCTAAGCCAAGTAAAGTTCTAACACGTTATAAACGAATAAAAGCACGGTTTAAAAAGTAGTATGTATTAAATAAGGAAAACTTAATACAGCAATATTTTCTGTGTAACAAGAAAGCAATTATTATGAAAACTTATTTTCACATAAATCATACATCTGAAAGACTCTCCTGAAATGCCGCATACAGCTTATCATGGAAGAGGGAGTATAAAGTCTATTACATGCTTAAGAGAGCCTGTTTGTACTTAAATTTAAAGCCTCTTGCGTGTAAACGAGAGCCTGTTTGTAGCTAAATTAAAAGTCTATTACACTCATAAGAGAGCCTGTTTCTATCTAAGTTTAAAGTCTGTCGCATTTATAAGAAAGCCCGTTTTTATCGACGTTTAAGTTCATGTATGAGGGAGTGTAAAGTCTATTGCATGCATACATGAACCTGTTTGTATCTCAGTATAAACGCTGTTACATGTATAAGAGAGGCTATGTGTATCGCTGCTGCATGTATAAGACGGTCTTTTTGCATCCAAACAGATGTAGCACCAATAATTACTTTGCAGAAAATAAACAGAGAGCTTACAAAGCAAGGGTTTCAGTGAATATGTATGGGTACTTAATAGAAAAGGAATATTTTTATACTGTTGACTATGAATATTTTATCTTTGTGTCTAAAAGGAAAAGTCCAATCATTAAAGTAAATCAAACAATATGTATATCGCAGTATTTTCAAATAATTTTGATGTAAATAATTTGCAATGAAAAGAATAAATATAAAAAACGGATTATTGAGTTGAATATGAGTAAATAATATCATTGCTGAATGTGTATGGAAGATATTAGAAATGGTGCCAGCCGCAACAAAAAGACCAATATGTACAGCAGCCACCCCACCCTCAATAAATAAATAAATAAATAAATAAATAAAAATTAATAATATTTTTAAAAATATAAATAAATCAGAACAAAACATAAATAAAAGCAAATATATAAGTTAATTGACAGCAATTATAATAAATTGCACCAAACGACATTTGGCTTGCAAATATTGTTCTCTGCATGAATGGATATCGAAGGACAAGTGTTAAATAAGGAAAAGGGTGAGTGTTTTAATGATGGCCACTAATTTATATGAAAGTATAGTGCAGACATACGTCTATTTGTATGCAAGGAACCTAATAATTTCCCTCCGTTATCCGACACAACAATTAAATGTAAAATTGTACCAACGGAAGCAGCACAGAATGATCCGTTGTTGAGATTGATTTTTCAAAGAAAGCTACAGTAGACTGTTCCCGTATGAAAGCTACAATAAACTGCCTCTGTAAGTACAGAACTTCTCGACCCAAGTGAAAACCCAAACTATTGTTTATTGGAAAAATAAATTCTTCATTTACTGAATTACTGAATAATATTTTACCAAAAACAATTCCTATGTGGCACTGTCACACTTTACTACACTTTGCACGATACTGAATATTTTTATACTATTTGTGAATGAAAATTTACAGTGGCCAGTAAACCAGTCCAGAAGAGAAAACCCATGTTAGATATTCATAAAGCTTTAACCATCAAGAATATTGGATGTAAATTAGTTCTCGGTCGTTTTCGACAAATTTTTTTAAAATGTGTTCTAGAGGCGAATGCTATTGATTCTTCGCTGACTTTCGTGTTTGAGGCACATATTCATATTAACCATGTATACCAAAATAAGAACAAGGTTGCTGAAGAAATCTTGATCGAAGTAAAAAAAACATATATAAGTCAATGAATTCGTTATTTGCTTACTTGGAAAAACACATGAACACGTTTCTATTATTAAAAAAGTAATAAAATACAACAAACATTTACGATATTTTAATGTGTTAATCACGTAAGAACAGCTGTCCAAAGTCTTGACTATATGGGACTTGTCTTCAAATTGCCGAAAGAGCCGTAACAACAGGACCAGTACATAAATGCCTGAACGTATCATAAACACAGGCCCAACCTACAAATTTCCGACTAATATAATGTTGTATTGTCAGTATTTTCTCGAACGTGATTCCGGTCACGTGATAGACTTACGGCCTATTTACATGTGCTGAATATACCTTTTACGAAATAATCTATATCACGATTCGTATCGAGCACGGAATATGACCTTGATCCCCCATTGTGGTACGGTTATGCTTAAGTTTGTTTATTTCAATACCGCCAATCTTCCCTAATGATTAAGCAATCTATTCAATTTAGTTATTCCATTACATTCGTGGCATATTTTAGAAGGGTAGCAAAACTCTCTAAAATTGGAAACATTCATAAATATTTATTTCACCACACATTTTGTTTGTTCCGTATTTTAGCTCAAGGCTTAGGACTAAGAGGGGATAGGAAACATAATGAAAGGTATCGGTGTGTTGATATTAACTAGGGCTTTCAAAATTGATAGGTATGAGGTCATGGAGCAACTACAGTGAATGGAGAAAGGTTTAATCAGTACATCTAAGTATTGATATTGATTACCTTCCTCCCCCTTCAACCCCCCACCCCCGGAAGAGACCTGACCGTCTTCAGTCTTAAGTGCTAGATGTTTTGCAATTCAGCTGCTAATTAGAAAACAGTGGTAGCTCGGTTGGTAGAGCGTTGGACGTGTAATTGAAGGGTTGCGGGTTCCATAGCCCCTCCCAAAAGCAAGTCCAGGTCGACTGTATCGGCACGTCATTGGGAAAAGGACTTAGCTTCCTTTCTCTGGGCATGATATAGCCAATAAAGTGTCAAACGTGCTGTAAATAATTAACAGAAGTAAGTTATTTATCTTCAAACAGAGATGCAAAGGTTTGTGACACTGAAAGCTGACAGCTGATTCTTTATTTTCGCCAAAACTCAAAACATATATCAAAATTAAATCTCCGGTCCCTTCCATTATTCTAAGGCTGTTGGACAGCTCTCCTGTTTAAGTTCTGCGAGCTACCTTGTTCAGCGTATTCTGATAATGTAAAGAAGGGTTCTCACCTGTTAACACCCAGGGCCGGATTATCCCATCGGTTAATAAGGCAACAACCCCAGGCCTTCCTCTAGGTCCTCCATTCCATATTGAAGTAACAGCTGAGAGGCCTTCCTCGAAATAGCCTTAAGCCCTTCATAATCCGGCCATTTAAATACCGTCATGATGCCGCATCATTCTGTTTAAGCAGGTGAGACACGGAACCATAGCAGACAAGGGCACAAACTTCAGTCTCATTGTAATATTACAACAAAATATCACTTGAATGCAGCAACTCATATAGAAGACATGAATGACTTTACAAATGTAACAGAAAGTCTCACTATTTTTGATGCCGTCGATGCCGCGCTGCAGGTGAGACAGGAAACCCCAACGTATCAGGATGAAAACTTTAGGAACATATTAACATTATTTCATAGCTTCAGTATTGTTGAAAAATTAAAATTTTCAAGAAACCTGAACATAAAAATTTAATTTTGGCGCTGTCGCCGTCGCCACTGCCTCTAAGGTGATACATGCACCTCGTCCTTCGCGAGGCAATAAAACACGGCCACCAATTTCTCTCGTGAATTGAGACAGGCTGTGTCGACAAATCCGTGGGAGATAAATATGGGATAATCATTTGAGGCATATTGCAAATAGTGAGTTATCTGATGAAAGCAGACATTTCACTTTTCACGTATCAACTTTAAAATATCTTATATTGAGTTTCAACCCTGTCATTACTTTGATTTTATTATCTCTTAAAAAAACTTAAATTTGCAGATTTCGGCGTCTATTTTCTCGCGAAATAAAGTTATTGTTCCAAAAATATTTGTTGAAGAAGCTTTCAGGATCTTTACCTGTTTCTCTAAGAGACTTTACGTCGAATGCATGCAGCTTTTATGAATCTGCAGTCGTTGACAAGATAAGTCGAAATGAACTATTTTGGAAAAGATAAATTGAAATAAACAACTTGCTTAAATCGCTTTGCTCCCCACCCCCAGGTACGAGTTTACGTTTAGCTCAGATAACATTGACTATGTATCCAGGCAACCAATTCATAAACATTTCATGAATATATGGGACCAGTTTTATAATGTCTGTAACTATCGTGCCAAAAAAGCCCAACCTACGAATTCCTGACTATAAAATTATGTGTTACAATTTTATTACAAAGGTGACTTGAGTCACGTGATAGCATATTTGCTAGTGCGAAATAATTCGTTTGGAAATAATCAATATATTGGCTCTAATTACCCACTAAAGAAAAATGAGAATGACGCATTGAGTTGCATTTAAGCGACGGTCTGTTTATTATCATGCCGTCCATCTTGGTTTCCTGTTGTAGTTAGTGTTGTTTGGGGTGTTGTTCTTGTTGCTGTTTTGTTTTTAAATTTCTCTAAGCAGGCACGTTCCTGGCTCGTTCTTGGGCTGTACCTCAGCTAATAAAGCTCAGAAACAACATAAATAACAATCAGACTTCTTTGTGTCACATATATTAAACTCTAGTGATATGAATAAGACGTACACAGAAACAAACAAAAAGGTGAATGTGTGTTGGTACGTAAGTAGGGCTTTCGTAATTAGCACGTATGACGACACAGCGCTAACGTGATGGATGGCAAAATATACGACAGCCATGAAAATACCGTTTGAAATTTAAAAGCAAAATGTTCCAAAAACAATAATCGGAATGAGTCACGTTATTTTCTTCAGAATTTAATAAAAATCAGAATATTTCATTGATTTTGATAAAATTATGAGCATATGTATTTTGTTCACATCGAATATATGTAATTCTGACATCTTGTAAAGGATTCAAAATAACAATTACGTGACAAAGCCACGTAGTACATGAAAGAACGAATAAACAATTCCAGTAACTCCATTTGACTGAAATGTTGTTGAAAGTAAACAATAGTTTAACATATATAATCACTGGAACCTCTTGGATCTCTTTCATGAGGCAGCGTCAGTATCCCAGCACTTAGTTAAGAGCGAGGATAATGTTGTTACCTCGTACGTCGGTTTGTCCGTTTGTCCATCAGTGACAAAACCTTGTCACCGCTTCTATTCTGACACCCCGTGGAGGGTTTTAATGAAACTTTGTGGACTAAATGTGTGATTGGTTTAGATGCGCATTGATGTTTTACTTTTCTCATCTGATCCTTTTTGTTTGAGATGGGGTGGGGTGGAGGGATTTACAAAATTGTCGAAAAAGCGTGTTGGGGGGGGGGACATTTCTTGAAAAAGTTTCGAAAAAGGATGTTACGGTGTACATAAGTTTGCATTTTGGTACTGATGCTATAAATAGCTGCGATCTGTTGAAACTAACTCGTAATAGACAACACATTACAACTTTGCCTCCCTTTAAACAACTTTAACAATCACGACCCCAGAATTTTATCATCACCATTTACATCTGTATGAAAGAGTAGAGATACAGATTAATACGTACTGCAATGTTTGTCTTCAATGTCATTAGAATCTATATATGAATAAAGACATATAATTGTTGTTGTAGGGTTTAACGCCATATTTCAGCACAAGATAGGCTATACATGGCGGCCAGTATTAATGGTGGAGGAAGAAACCGGGAAATCCCCGGAAAGAACCACCGACCCACGAGAAGCTACTGACAAGCTTTCTCACATACCCACATTGGCCGAGGCCAAGACTCGAACCCGCGCATACAGAAGTGAGATGGCAGTGATCCGTAACGGTGAGCCGTTTAGACCACTCGGCCACTCGGGACCCCTGTAGAAAGATCGATTGCAACCCCAAACAAATAACACTAGCATGTATTTCAAAAGTGATACGAATAAAATTCTTCCTCGGTTTGCATGACAAGGAAGCAAAAACTAAATGATAACAGATGATAATGTATTTACTTATAATTCTTGTCTGAGTGGTTTAGTAATTTCAATGATTTTCAAAATACCTGCAGATAATGCTGGTCTAGAGATTATATTTTGTGGAGTTCGCATGTATCCATGACAGAATTTCAAAACTCTAATAATGATTGATTCGGGTCAAAAATATTTTTAAAAATATACAGAGGTTTATCTGGTCCTGTAATTTATTTTTAATATTCTCATATTTGTAAACAAAAGCATAAAATCGTAAGAGATAAATTGGTCTACGTTTCCGACGTCGATACAACTTGAATTTGTAGGTGCGTCACGCTGGTAGTCCCGTCTTGACTGGCTGTACATAGCTATTTCAAACTCAGGTCCATATCAGCAAACATGATTCAGTTTGTCTTGACACGTATAAATATCTTAGACGTTTCTTAACCATTTTTCTCAAACATTAGTTTTAGTAGAGTTGTGATAACCAACAAATTGAGGACAGTCAGGAGGAATTTGCTATATTCTTGGATCCGCAGTCAATTATAAAATTCACCATTATACACTGTCTAAATATTTATTGATAAACCTACTGATTATCAGAAACTTACATTTAAATTAGTTGCTGTAAGTTAGAACTTTCCATTCTTTTGTTATTAGAGTGCATATGCGTGTGTTTGAACATGGAGCTACATAATTACATCCTATATTTTATCCAAGTTGTACATCAGTAATTTCTTATTTTGAGATCCTCTGAAGGAAAGAGAAGTACGAGAAAGGATACTTTATACTAAATTCATAAACAAGAAGGGCAATTTAAACTTTCTCCAAAACATTTTATTTTTCCAAATTCGTTAAACCTTAATTTTATACAAATATGTAAGAATTGAAACTTATGATCGTATATCTGAAACTATGATTTGTTTGTTGCAAAGTATTTCATATTTTATTAAAATTAGCACAGAAAAAATAAATAAACATGTTGATTGGTGTGGCAGGTTCGCCACTATGTTTGAATTTTAAATTAAACCCCTAATATGTAAAACAGTCTTTACTATACAAGGTATAGCATAGTATTTTCAAATAGTTTGTGTTAGGATTATTAGGCGCAAAGAAAGAAAGAAGTAACGGATTACATACAAATAAAGTACGTAATTGCTGAATGCGTAAAGGAGACATTAGGGAATGGTGCGTTCGACAACAAACGAATTATATGTACAAATTTATGTAAATCAGATTTTTTAAAAATCTGTAAATTTTACAACTTTTTTGGTAGATCATGGATACCGTGGGACGGTGAGTCTAGGCAGGCCTCTGGGGGTCGTAGTAGCATTAGCGGCAGGTGTTTGACTGTCACCAACACACGCGTGGGGCGCCTGGCGATTAAGGCATTACCTTCGATTGTCCTGAAAAGGAGGTTGAGAACAACATCGAATCACCAGAAACCTTTCAGACCTTATTTCTAGACGTACCTGACTTGTTAAAGAATCACTGACTTTACCCGATACGATTGGACCCAAGGCCTCTACCTTGTATGATGAGGGTATTCCATCCTTCGACAGTTACCCTGCGTGAACCTTTCTTTTGTGTCTCTGAAACGGGAAAACTCAAAGTGCTGTTGATCTTGCTAGCTAATGCTCATAGGCTGTCTGAGTGCTAGGCATGTGGAGCTCAGGCAGACTAAAAGAATAGATGACGCAGCCCATGCTGCGTCCTCGTTTAGCTTTTGAGAAGATCGGTGCGACCGTCAGATCGATCCTGGGACAAGAGCGACTTTTTTCTGCATCGCTGGTTGCCGCGACGCGGGCTGTTCTATAAGCCCGAATGTCATTCTTGAGGGTCGTACAATTATCCATCTCGTCCAAAATGAGCATGAACTCATCCTCGGACGTGGCGACATCGCGAAGGGCTCGCGAGACCAAGCCTGCGATGGAGCTGAGCCTACCCTCTGACAGCTCCTGAATCTGGTCGTAGTATTGAGCCTTGACTCGGAGGTGTATGGCAGTAAATTGTCCAGCAGGCGAGAAGAGGCCACACACGAGTGAAACGCTTCCAACGGTATACGAAAAGGGGCAGCCGTCAGTGTAGCGAGCATTCCTACACCTGCGATCCCGACGCTTATGGCTACAGTTTTAGACACCGTCACCATACTGTCAGCAATGTCGACAGCCTGTCCATACGTTTTGCAGAGGCAGAGTCATTCCTTAATCTCAGCCTTGAGTTGGAGTTCGATATCGCCAATAATTTTCAGGCAATACTTATGAGGACTTTCTTTGGGGTTTATACTTGGAATCGAGGGATACACCCTGACTTGATATTGCGTAGATATGTTAGATTATTTACGCGATCTCATCTACAAGCAGTTTAAACTTTAGAAGAAACGAAGATCTTACCGAGGCTTGCACCAGCATGACATAAACATTCCCAGTCAGGGTCTGAGGCTTCAGTGACAATTACGTAAAATGTAACACTGGTTCTTACCGTATAAAAGCCCAAAAACTTTCGTCGTATTACGAACGACCACGGGGTCGACACTCTCTTGGCGCCGCATAAAGAGATGTCAGACTCATTACAGGAATTACACTCCCGAAGCAAAGTGACCCATTTTAGCGTTTCCTCTAGAGTAAGTAAGATGAGGCCCAACACTTTGAGACGTCAGTGGAAAACCGGCCACCGAAGTTAAAAAGGTAGCGAAGTTAGTAGGGAGTATATAAGCTATTGTAGCAGTGTCTTGTGGGATGGTTCGTTCTCCACCATCCAATATTTTATCACTTTTCAAATGGAGGGGTTGGGGCGGATATTGTACCCAAGGAGGTCTAGGAACCAACCATTTCAACGTATGCTTTGTAGGGGCCTTTTTTAGATCAACAGGCTCCTCCATGCCCACGACTCTGTTGTCGTTCATGTTTATGGGACCCATCAGGGTCGCAGACAGGAATCACGTGACCTGGGGCAAGAAACACCCGGGCCTCTCCTAGTTCTTGTTCAAGCAAAAGTTTTCTTTTCAAAAATTAAGAAGTGTTGTTCGGCCCGGGTCCCCATACGGGCCTGGGCCCCGGGAATATATTCCCAGTCCCCCCCTCCCCTTCATCGGCCCTGGGACCTACATGATATCACCAGGTTTGGCCAGCTTTTAAAAAAAAAAGCAGTTCGGGGACTTTGGTATTAACATAAGTCTTTGGTTCCTGCGTCTTTAGCCTTTGTAGGATTTGGTATCCCCACGATTGTATTCACATTCGTGTTTTGAGGGTCCTGAACGGTGCACCCTGATCGTTGTTGAAATGTTCAACGTATAATTTTGTCATCACATCTTGGGGTGCTACAGGGTCTGTTTTGGATGTAATTTTAGCTTTACATATTTCTAAGGGACAAGCCATGCTGTCGCCAGAGCGATCTGTTTTTAACATACCTTGTCTCTCTCATTCCCATCCGACCAATTATGACGTCGAGGTGTTGTCTTTGAACAACGTCCGTGTCGTTGACGTACAATTTTACGTCCGCGTGAGCAGAATGGTCAATGGATTGCCAACGCCGGTTCGGCTGAGGTAAGCCACAAACCTTGGCGGCGGCGAGAGTCCGTGAGAATGAAAGTAGCGAAAGCGGTCAGGCGTTGCCCAGTACGCCACCCAATAAGTCTTGCAGTTTTGAGACATTAGCATACATAACATAGGGTACTGCCATGTGATAAAAGAGGTTTTTAAAGTAATAAGGTCATTTGAGGCTTGGAGCTTCTACCGTGGCAGTTGAGGCTTGGAGCTTCTACCGTGGCAGTCATTGACGTGACTCTCGAGAAGGTCGAGTCGGGAGAAGTTGTTGTTATTGTTATAGGGTTTAACGCCATTTTCAGCACAAGATAGGCTATACATGGCGGCCAGTATTAATGGTGGAGGAAGAACCCGGGAAAACCCCGGAAAGAACCACCGACCCACGAGAAGCTACCGGCAAGCTTTCTCACATACCCACATTGGCCGAGGCCGAGACTCGAACCCACGCATACAGAGGTGAGTTAGCAGTGATCCGTAACGGTGAGCGCTTTAGACCACTCGGGTCCGAGTCGGGAGAAGGTTCATAGGCATCGGAAACAATCATGTTTTTATGTTCACTGTTGCAACTGCAATATACAAGCCTTTAAGGTTCTTTGATCTAAATGTAGCGTTGGCACTCAGCTTCGGTCAACAGTAGAAGGTTGAACGTATTGTTCAGTACTTTATCGGAGATTCGTTTAACGTAAAGGGCTATATCCCATTCAAAGACGTCAACGGCAATGGTAGGGTTAAGGTTCTGTTACGATCTCTATGGTCTTAAACTAAGTAACAGAAAAGAGTGAAAACCATTCCTTTCTACTTTGTCAGGCTTCCCTTTATGGAATCCAATTGGGATTGGTTTAAAATACCCCTTACCTCGAATTGGACATTACTGCGGTATGTAGAGCTGTGTCTTCTCGCACCGCGCTAGCCGCAAACCCGAGCCCTTGATCGTAAACTTTTCCAGCCGCTCATCGATCTTGGCTATGGCCTTAAGGATCAAATCATCGAGGTCATCTGCTAACATTGCCATTTCAGCTCGGCTGGCTGATCAATAGGTTGGCATGGTCATAGACTCCCCTTCTGCTGTAACCTTTTTTATTTAGCTGTGCCTGAACGCTAAGTTGAAATTTAACCCTTTTATTTCCGAACACTTGAATAAGGATGCTGATCAATCCGAGGCTCATTTATTTGAGTTGCTTATATACATCGGCTTCTAGTTTGTGACATTTTGACATTTGGTATTACTCGGCCGGGGTCGGACCCGCAACCTCCCGCATTAGCGGCGGACGCTCTAACCACTTAGGCCACCGGAGCGGTTTGTGTCGTTCTAAATTATTGGCTGGTATGTAAAGCATAACACAACTCAATGGTAGCTACAGCAAACTGGCCAAGTATTTTTTTAAAAAAACAACAACACCGCAATGAAACATATAGAAAACTGGCCGAATATTAAACACAAAGCTCAATGAAAGTTGCAGCAAATAGGCCCAGTGTGCACCAGACTTTTAAATGAAAGCTACAACAAACCGACCCAGTATGTTAAAACGTCCTCAATGAAAGCTACAGCAAATTGACAAATTATGTACAAAAATCATGAACTTGGCTGAAAACTCAAACTCATTTTTTAACACTGCATAATACCAAAAGAGTCTGACACCTGACTGCACTTAGTATGGTAATCAATCTTTTTTACTAGTCAATCACCTTTTTGCGACCAAAACGACAAAGTGCCCTTGTCCAAAGTCAAAATATATTTTTAGAAAAGGTCTTTATGCAATAATTTAATCTAACTTATTTACTTAACTTTTTTTT
>JAECUM010045119.1:0-22104 GCA_016617855.1 Megalonaias nervosa
CGCATTCAAGGCGGACGCTCTAACCACTAGGCCACCAGAGCGGTCATTCATGTTATGTGATACTATTATGATACAGCATGGCTTCTGAAAGAGGCATTGACAAAACCCCATACTGCATTAAAATGTGCTTGAGAGGTGAGAAGCTGAAAAGAGCTACCATGTTAATTTCAATAAAGAATGTGCACAAATCATCAATCAGTCTCACAACTTCAAAGGTAATATATCCCCAACAGAATAGCACTGTACAGGTGTCAAAATAAAGAGAACACTGGATGGACTTACCTTTGTGACAACATTTCCTGTCTTAATATAGGCATCACACAGCACTTCACTGCGCCACATCTGGGCTAACTGACATAGTAAGGAACTTGAGTGAATCTGGTTCATATAAACTTTTTGGTATGCCATTGTCAGATTTGGTTCACTTTACATTCAAAATATAGCTTTCAGTATCTGAAAAAAAAGTAAAATAAACATGTACAGATGCATCAATTGGATATGTGTACAGTGAATTGACAATTTTACACTTGTGCTATGGAGGTCTATGAAATTCACTTTTCTCAGCAGTCAATGTTGTTAAGTGAATTTCCACACCAGCAAGCAAATAGACTTATGCATTACTAACTGGAAAAGATCAAAACTATCATGGTAAATCAAGACTAACACAAAACAGGAATGTGGTTTCATCAGAGATGAAAATAAATACAATCAGATTAAAATCAAATTCTATAGTTGGTTTGAACGGCACTTTTTCAAAAGACATTTTGACTATTACAATGCCAAGGTAATGGAAGCAAAGTGCCTTGGACATACAGAGACAGCCAACCCATTCAAGCCAGGCAAGAATTGAAACTGCAACTAATGAATTACAGGTTGGATGATGCACCAGCACAGTTACCAAGGCTTGGAAATCAACTTATTACAAGTATATCTGAAAGGCACCAATTTAGTTTTATGTTCTGCTGACCTTTCTAATAAATCTAAAAGCTGTAATTTGACCTGGGAACTGAACATTTTCTCACATTGGTGTATATCAATTCTAATAGATCTGGATTTTAATCAGATTGCACAGAACTCTTACCTTGAATCTACACAATGGATTTATCTTTGGCAAGTATGAACTGGCCCTGAGCCTATCAATTTTGTGAATTTTTCTTCTATAAATTTGCAGAAGTCACGCTGGATTCTACACTTTTGGCAAAGCAATTTCAACCTCCTACTGAATGGCAGCTTCAAGAAAAGATGCCATGATGTCATTGTTGTTACATCTGTGTATCCCATCCCCCTCCACCCGAAGTACAAGTCAACAATCGATATGGTTGAGACTAACCCTGACAAAAACATTGCTAAAGCATTGAAGGCCAAGTGACTGCGTATGCAGTACAGCACAATATAATTAGTGATTTTGCTACTGACTTCATTATTATCATCATAACCATCATCATCATACTGATATTGCTAACAAACAAAAAAATAATTCAAGGAACCGACCACTTACTTTTCTGAGTGCTATATGTTTTTGGAGGTCAAATATTTACAAATTATTTATATACAACACTCGCTAGTCTACTTATCTTAACATTCACGAGTGGTCTAAGGCGCTCACCATTACGGATCACTGCCCTCTCACCTCTGTCTGCGTGGGTTAGAGTCTCGAATTCAGCCAATGTAGGTATGTGAGAAAGATTACCAGTAGCTTCTTGTGGGTCGGTGGTTCTTTCCGGGTATTTCCCGGGTTCTTCCTCCACCATTTATACTCGCCACCATATATAGCCTATCTTGTGCTGAAAAAATGGCGTTAAACCCTACAACAAGAAGATCCTGACATTCACTGAATGATCATGTAAAGTCCACAAATTCCGTGATGACCATGACAATGTGATCAGTGATGTATTACATCTTTCATTTCTTTTAAAATTTGTAAAGCACTATTAATCTGTCCTTTTTCTGTTCAGACAGGTTTCGATGTTTAAAAAGATCCCTCTAACATTTTTCAGTCATTAAAAAATCTATCAGCCACATCGATACAAACCAGTTTCACTTACCAGTGGGTGCCATTTTTTAAGTACAAAATCATCAGCTATTTAACAAATTATAATGAATCTATGAGAGATATTTTAAAATTGATGACCCCATTTTCTTGGAAACATGTCATATGAAGCTGCCATAAATAGAAAATGGAGAGGTACATGTAGGTCTACAAATGCAGTATTCTTGTACAAAATATTCATTGATGTGCATGATGTGTGGGACTAAAGAGATGATAATAAAAACGAAAAACACATCCTCTTATTGCTTTATTTTTATTACATTTTAATATACCAAAAAAAAGTGTAATATGTATACAGATGTGCATAAGACATTATTTGGTGAGGAAAAAAGTGTAATGATTAAGCCAAAAGCATAACGGCTGGTATGTAGTGACCACATTAAAATGTAGCAAAAGTTATTCATCAATAACTAGTGTTTCGCTGGAAAAGTAAGCAGGGCCTGTAAATGGTGGTGGTTTTAAGTCCAGAACCAGCAGTTTTGCAATTCAGACCCACATGATAAAGTTGTTACAAGTTCATCAGACCTCCAACTCTTCCAAAAAATGGAAATTAAAACAATCCCTCTGCAGTCTCAGAATTGTTTCTTAAGCAAAGTGTAAAATGTCAACAAAAATATATGCAAAATTATGTACCAGCAATGTTTCTTAAAGCCAAGTAACAGTTTTGCTCTGTACATTTTAGTCCGACTGGAACATGTATAGAAAAGTGTGTGTGTTTTTAATTTTTAATGCAGCTTTAAATTTTTTCAGTCCTATCGCTACTATGTCTACAGTGTGGCAGTTTAAAGTGATATCCAGCATAAGGGCATCATGCCACGGACATGTAGCATGACGTCCTGCCCAATCACATTATCCTGACACCAGACCGACCAGTCCGAACACTGTTAGTACCATTTTTATAAGTCTTTGGTATGAGTATAGAAAAGTATACAAGACAGTGCTATTTCACTTCTAAATCTGAGTACTCTTCCACACAAGTGTCAAAATCCCAAGAACTAAAGTGTAATTTCATTCAAAGGGTCTTCACTTTATTACTGGGAATGAGACAATTCCAAAGCCATCTGCCTGAAGCCTCGTTCAACAGAATCTACATTTCTGATTTGATTGCTGGCTAAATAAATGTGTCCATGCATATTGTTTGACTGGTCCTATACTTTAACGTTCAATTAGCCACTGACTTGTTTCCATGCAAATGCACATAGATGATTAAGTCAGGAGTATATTTCTTTTAACTTTGGTTTCTCATCCATCGGCAAATCCAAAAGGCCACATGTACACAAAAATGAAAATGGACCCCCATAAAAAAAAAGAATAAGCCAAACAAGGTTGCAAAGTATGACAAACACCATGTTTGTACATTTAAAGAACATTGGAAAACTAAATGGCCATGGATTGAATATGATCCGGATACTGGAAAAAGGTGTTCAATCCTTTTAAAGTTCCGTTATTTAGCCAAAGATCCAGTGCCCTATACCATGGCACAAAAATTTCAGACTGATTTGATTTCAGTTATATTAATCTGAAGTCTGGTGACGGTGACAAAGACCATTTAAGACTACTGGACATTTTATTTAGATCAGATAAGAAAGGAAATTGCATTTTTAAAAATGACTCTTTTCGTTTATTAAAGCTCATCTCTCTCTCTCTCTCTCTCTCTCTCTCTCTCTCTCTATGGGGTTCTCAATAGATTTCCAAACTGAAGAGTCAATTGACCCTTGACCCCAAAATCTCAGGAGTCAATTCTTCTGGACAGTAATGAGCCCATAGCTGTGATTCCTCGTTATTGGTGGAAACAGATGATGTTTAAGATTTATTGTCTTGTGCTGAATAATTGAGAAATACCTGTACAGTATTTTGTAAAAAATATACAATCTCATTTTTGTGAAAGTGTTTCTCTTTGTCAATGTATGTTACTGTGTTTATTTGTTGTATATGAAACAGAGGATTATTTTATTCTTATTACAATTTCTACTTTTCAACATATTCTGTTACCAACTGCTCAAATCATTTTATATGCAAAAATATACCCATACAACTATGAAGGTTATATATTATTCAAATATGAAGGATGTACATGACAGAACTGTCGGTTCACTTTTCCACTTGTTCTTAAATTTTCAGAGATTGACTCTTCTTCTCATCAGAGCTGACACTATCTTTCTGTTTCTTTGGAGTCGCAGGGTCAGAAAATTCATCACCGCCAGGTCATTTCCGAGAGAGACAGAAAAGAAAATACACTTCTTTGCGCCACTGTTATTTTAAAGTTCAAATGTATGCACCGAGTGTTATGTCCATTCGATTATTTTTTCTGAATGATCCATTAATTAAAACGTACGAGGTTTTAAACGTTTGCCGATTTAAGCAAATTAATGGCCAATAAAACAAAATCCCATGCCGAAACTGGCTTAGTGAGAAGCCATACAATTCTGTTTTGTCTAACTGATTATAATTTAAAGTGCAATCAAACAAATGCTGATATTTTATCAGAAATGAATCCAGTGAAGTCATAAATGATTCTGAACTTTTAAACATCCTGCTAAATGAAGCAACTTGCCAATAAAACAAAGTTGGTCCACTTCCGTCGACAACTGGCTTTGCGAGCCGCCATAATGATATGCTCCAGTTCTGACCAGTTGATTATAATTTGATGTCCAAACATACCAATGCTGATATTTGATCAAAAGTCAGTCCATTCATGTCATAATTGTTTCCTCTTCCTCTTATCATGAACTTCAAACGTAACCTCAAAACAATCCAACCTACCGGTAAGTCAGTTGAATCTAAGCCTGACTTCAGTGAACTGTCAGCTCCGCCCATTCATGTGTATCTTCCATTGGTGTGATATTATTGGCCATCAAGGTCTAAACTATTGTCAAGCAGATGTCAATCAGTGCCTTCAACAGTAAATTTGTAATGGACAGCGTACTCTTAGTAAGAAATTAAGCTGGAAGTGAATCAAGGTTAATTATAATTGATTTTCCTGCCCAAATCTACTCAAGTCAAACAGATGCACAAGTCAAAATTTCCACGCATCAAAAATGGATCATTTTTAAATTCCACGCGTCAAACCCCAAGGGTATGCATCTACTGAAAACCTTGTAAACTTGTCAAGGTCTAGACTAATGTTGAGCAGTAAATTTGTTATGGACAGCGTACTCTTAGTAAGAAACTAAGCTGGAAATGAACCAAGGGTAATTAAGACTGATGTTCCAGCCAAAATCTTTCTGCATCAAAAAGACACACAAGTCGACATTTCCATGCGTCAAAAATGTGTCATTTCTAAATTTAACGCATCAAAACCCGAGGGTATGCGTCTAATGCAAACCCTGTGTGTGTGTGTGTATATATATATATATATATATATATATGCTTTTAAAATGAATCTGATTTTCCTCACAACAGTTCGGCAACTCTGACCTGCTTGATACGATATGATGATGAACATGTCAGACCTGGCCCCCTTAAAGGGTTACAGGTCATGGACCTGCCAACCATCAACACCATTCTGAAGCACTGCTAAGTTACACAGTATTAAAATATATGAAATATATTTTGTAAATATCAAAAGCTATCTATTTTGGTCTTAAAAAACTGCTTCTTAACTTTATTACTAGCATAAAGCAACCACAAAAATATGACTAACACAAATTTAAAGGTGAAACACTGGATATATTTATTAATCTCTCCATAGCTTTTATCCTCAAAACTTCCTTAATGATTAATTGGTTTTGAGCTTAAGAAAGCTTGGTGTTACATCCTGTTGTTTTACATTTGGTTTGTAGGTGGTAAACAGAGGTCTCAAAAACACTTAATCATGCATATTTGGACACCAATTTTTTTTTCTGGGACACAGTAAATCACATACACAGGAGTCCTCTGTATGCACACAATAGCTTGGTGGCAAATTCAATGGCTTGCCAGTCCTGCTACAACCACGTGCTGAATGGGAATATGTGTTGATCAACTGATTTTTTTAATTGTGCTGATATTTACAATGAAGAATTCAGTGGCTGAAAGGCCCCCAGATGCACATGTTGTCATAATAAGAGCACATCAAAAAAAACAGGACGCAATAGCCAGGTGGCAGGTACCAAGATTTAGACTAGCTGATGAGAAGTGGGAAAATGTGTTGATAATTTACAATGACTGCATTTGGGTGCAGAAAGACCTAGAGATGTACATGTGGTCATTATAAGAGAACATATGATGAACAACTTGAGCTTTCATTTTTGTGTTCATTTCCAAATGAAGCTGAATAAGTATTGTGTGTGACCTCGAAATCAAGACACTTTGAGACTTGGACAAATGCAAATTTGGACAAGTATTTCTGGGTTAAACAGCAAATTGACAAAGACTAATAAGATTCAGAAGAGTGCTAAAGTTGCTAGAACTCGGACTGAACAGTAGCCAAATGTAAGAAAGTGTGTGATACCTGGTTTAATGTTCGGAATAAAACCTTTCCTTGGACTGAGAAAATTCAGTTTCACTCTGATGGACGAACGGGAGCTATATGTCAGTGGTATAAAGAATTTTGGAAAACAAAACCACTGGTTCTTCTCGTCTGGACATTCAGCCACTTCTGGTATGCCCAATATGCTTCTGGGAGGGGACTGCAACGTTTGCTGGCGGGACTCCTATTTTTATCAAATTTGGAGTCTTGGGCTCATAGTTGTAAAATGCTAACGAGACCTCTGAATGTTCCAGAATAGATGGATTACAAACTTTTGAGATCTTTTATTTTCTTTATTAATTGGTGGGTTTTTCTACGAAATATATTTGAAAAACTTAAGCAATTTTCAAAGACTACAGTGCATTTTCAAGTATTTTTTAAGTACTTTTTGGAGCCATGAAAATTCAAGCACTTCTCAAGATCATGCTAAACCTTGAAAACAGAAAGGAAAATGAAGTTTCAACTTTCTCTGAGTCTTCTTTGTAAAATACACTCTTACTGTTGATGTTAATTAAAAATAAATATTGATTTAAAAACTGCTCTGACTTTCCTTTGATTTTTGCAGAACTGTATTATGGTGACCCTGTGGGCTAGACAACAAAATGAAAAATTAACAATTTCAAGCTATAACAAATCTGAATTAGCAAACTACATCTCTATCACCTGACTGCATTTATTCCCACCTCCCAACCCGATCAGGTTTCTTGCGCCCGTCCGTAACTGCAGCTACTTGTGTCGACTAACACCCACCCCTCGACACCACGCCAAAGCACCCAATTCAAAAAACTTAACATTGCAGCTTCTAATAAACATTAAGCTGTAACAAATTTAACACTGGACTCGCACAATTACACAATATAATTTCCTTTTCGTAAAACAAACAGCTAAATGTTAATGAGATGTAAAGACACACAGAAATTTTGATATTTAACGCTTACTGACTTGAATAAGATAAGTAGGTCAATCGCCATATTGCAAATTTCAAAGCGGCTGATAACGTTCAAACAATTTAGCCTAAAATAGCAAAAATATATATCACCAAGTTTGTAGATACGCTTAATATGATGCATAGTGATGTAATCTACATTGTGAAATAAAACATACCAGTCCAACATGTATTATGTTCGGGGAATTCGACAAATCAATCTGCCGCTTTGCGGTGCATAAATTACTTCTTTGTTCTTCCTTCTGGTACCATGTCCCTCCAAGCGCAGAAGAGCTACCTGAGATTATCTCCCTTCAATCAGAGAACACTGGCTTTTTGTAGTAACTATATTTGTAATAATAATAATAATAATAATAATAATAATAATAATAATAATAATAATAATCTTTATATGTAACATAGGCCATGGGCCCAAATTACGTGCATGTATGAAAAATATGATACGACCACAAAACCTAACAATTCAAGGATTAACACATTGACTCGAACTTTTATAGATTTTGCTAGATAAATAGTAAAAATTAAGTAGGATATTATTATTATTACTATTATTATTATTATTATATATCTGCAGAAAAAGAACACATTATTTCATCATATGGGATATCTTTTAAACCTAGCTATGATTGCCATTGTGGGAAAGGTTCCATTTCGGAACACGTATAGCAAGCTAACCCTGTACGCAGAGTTCAAAGAATCAATATAGTATTGACAGCTCTGGCCGTTTCTGATTTTATTATAGAATCTATTCATTGAATTTAACTCTTCGTATAGTTCTTGCAGAAAAATATCGTTACAACGTTGTTTAAGTATATAAAAAAAAGAGTTTCTCATCACAAACTCCTTGATTAACCCAAACTTCTCCCATTCCCTATGAAAACAGTGGATTCTTATCTTTATTTACCCAAAAGTCACAGTGTTCGCCCAATGTCAGTCGTAGGTTATAGCTTTTTTGAGGAATCTATCATCAGTAATTTTTTATAATTGTAACCAGTAATTAAAAATTCTTCTATATCTTGCTACTTGCATCGGCATTCTACATAACTCATTATAAATAAAAGCGTTTGGAGTGTATTTTGTAATACCAATAATATATGTACAAAATGACCTACGTACAGCTTCAATGTCATTTGCTTTGTAGATACTCCAAACTTCCGTCCCATAATTCAAAATTGGTGCTGTTTGAGTATCAAATATTTGGAATATATTTTGTTTAGACAGTTTACACAACTTATTATGTCCATTCTTCAAATTATAAAGTGCCTTTGCCCGCTTGTGCTGCAAGCGTTTGTTGTTTTGTTGGGGGGGGGGTATTTTTTATTGACACTTATACCATGCGTTTTTAGAAGAGAACACACAGCCAAAAAGTCTATATAATATATTGTCTCTATCACACAATCACCAAATAACCAAGATTCATATCTTCGCAATATCAGCGTTTTCGAAACCTATCATTTTTTTCCAGGTTAATATTTAATTTCCAAATGTCGCAGTAGTCTCAGTTTATTAAGAAATCTTCTAAGTTTTGGCAAAATCAACCAAGTCATCTGCATACAAATGTGCAAATAAATGAGCAAATTTCTAATGTTACACATCTATTCCTGTCAGAAATGTGCGTCTTTATATCATTTTGAAATAATGAAAATAAAATAGGTGATAAAACACAACTTTGCACTACCCCAGCTAAGAAAATAAAAACTTCTGTCAAGTCATTTCGCGTTTTCACACAAGATTTGATATTTCCAAATATGGTTTTCAGTATCCTAAGCATTTTACTGCTATTTTTTTCATTTACTAATTTATGATAAAGCAAGCTCCTGTCAATACGGTCAAATGCTTTTTCATAATAAACAAAAGAAACATAAAACCTACCTCTTTCTTTCCTCAAACATTTGCATATCAACGTACTTAGGGTAAATATGTTATCTACAGTGGAAAATATCAACTTCTAAAACCATCTTCTTCTTCACTTAAAATATAATTTTCTTTGTTCCAGTTTTATAGTCTTTCATTTAAAATTGAGGTAAATATTTTGCTGAGGACTGGTAAAAGGCTAATCCCTCTATACGTTTCAGGCATATTTGTATACCCCTTTTGTCAGTCGGTGAGATAACAGCCATGGTCCAACACTTCGGAAAGTATCCAACATCAAGTAATTTATTGAAAATAGACGTTAAGATAGGTACCGTAATATTTTCAATTGCCCTAAAAGAATTCCTAGAAAGGTCATCAATTACACCTGACTTGCCCGACTTTATATTTTTATAGCATGTTGCACTTCTGATACAGTTATTTTAACGTCCAGATTTTCATGGCGAATATTAATTGTTTCGTTTAATCTGAGTTTTTGGTCCATCTCATATTGTATATTAAATAATTCTGAAAAGTACTGGTATCATCCAGTGATGTTAATTTTTCCATTTGTGGTGTTTGGATATTTTAAAAGTCTCCTGAAACGTTTCGAGTCTATGAGAGTGTTATCAAGACCTGCCTTTTCATTTCCTCTGTATTGGTTGCTTTTGAGGCTAGTTATATTTTTGTACATATTGCTGTATTGCTTACATAAAGGCAAGCTATCTGATATATTATTATTTCTGAAGTTTTTACAAGCATCAAGTGCGCGATATTTTGCTACTTTACAGTCTACTTCATACCAAGGTTCTTTGTTGGCCGAAGCTTGATCACTTCTTTGACTAATATCATTTTTATCTACTTTCATTGTCTGTGCTGATTCACAAATCGTCTCCATGAAAGAATTCAAAGCAATATCAAGTTGATTTTGTCCTATCATTGTGATTACAGTATTATATTTTTTTCATAGTGCAGTGCTGACATTTCGGACAAATAATACTTTCATTATTTTTAGTTGTGATGATAATGGGACCACCTAGACCCAAATGAAATAGTACTGGTTGATGAATATATTCTATTCTATTACCAATCCTGGAGATAGTTAGACATGCAAATAATGATCGATCTAAAAGTAAGTAATCTATGGTTGTAGCGGAGTTATCTTGTATACATGTAAAGTTTCCAATATCCCCACATCTACCATTTGCAATCCTCACTCCGGATAACTGACAAAATTTCAGTCAATTCTCGCAATAAAGATTTTGCTCTTTTCTGTCCTTATTTGCTTTTCCTCTCTAGCTCTATACCCTCAACATAGGCAGTATTCATGCCAACGATCTTATTACTAGCATGTAAGCCTATGATGAAATCAGGTTCTGTGGAGGTATAGGCATTGAAGTCTCCATCAAAAACAAATGGGTGGTTTGAAAGGTTAAAGCGGCTGTTAAACGAAAAAGTTGTAACAATTGCTATCTTTTTACAGCCATTTTGGTATTATAGCAATAACGTTTGGCCTAATCAAAAGCAAATTTGTAAATAGACTGACACGGTAGCGGAGGAGTGAACGTGGCAGCGGTTACACCGTTTGTTGGTACTCCCGTACCAATTTTAGAAACAAAAGGTATCAAGGATATAAAAATGCACAAAACTTAGTCATTTCATTCATCAATATATAATTTCTAACTTGATTGTCGCTAGGGGTTACTACAACAAATGGGGTGGGTGGGTGTTTTACAAATAAACTAGAGTTTTGCGAATACTATAGTTCACTGATAAATTTTTAAACAGACATGAAAAACATTGATGAGTATTTATCGAACTTTCATATTTAAAGTATCTTTAATATTGTAAAAAACTGACTATTTACTATCAGCTTGAAAACATACTTTTATTATAGCTGATATTGTCATTTTGCTAATTATTGCAATAATTAGCTTGATCTTTCTTACTGCCATAAAAGGCGTATTTGTAGTATGAAAAAGGACTTGAGATTAATACTAGATGATCTATTTAAAATTTAATTTACACAAGCACCTGAAAGAATAGACATAATAATCAATACTCGTTTGTTTGTTTCATAATCCCCACGCCTGTAATGATATTGATTGAAGGTTTGGGGGATGATCTCACCTATTCATTAAAACATGCAAATACATGTATTTGCCGACACTCTAGTCTGCACACATCGGTGAATATTTTATACACGAACCAGTATTTCTCCATGCCACTGAGTTACCATAGGCTGAAGGGTTCTATTAGCGATATGTACATAACATTTCCGGATCAAATCCTATGTTTGATGACTTGTAAATCCACGTGGAATAGCACATCTCTGTGTTATGCGGCCGTTTTCAATTTCGTGCCAGATATGGCTGTTACCAAATACCAGTAAGTGCCTCAACTGTAAGCAGGTGTGTTCCGGAAAGATCTGCATGCAGGAAAACTGCACATTTTAATGAACAGGTGACATCAAACCGATAAATCGTCCATCAGTATCAATACAGGTTTGGGGGTTTGATTTATCGGATTTGCCAACAAGGAAAAGGATGCTATTACTGCAAAAGTAAACATTGCTACCCCGTTAATTAAAACCAATTCACGCTGAATGGATAATTGCTGCTCACGCGACAATGAGTGGAAGATCGGACCTAATCATTAGTGGTTGTGAGAAAGCAGAAATTGTTTAATTCTTCAATCTGGGGGATTATTTACCTGACAAGCATGTGTGTTGACAGGTGCCATGAAACATCGTTGGAACGATGCTGATGCAGATGCTTTGTTCTAAAATCAGTGCAGTGTTGGCTTTAATTCTCTGCTGTAATAAGTGTATAAACTTGGTGTTTCATTGATATTAGTGCTTCAAACAACGTTCTAGTATTTCGCAAATTTTTGTTCTTTTTGGATTAAAATGTGGTTTTCGATAACATTTGGATAAACTGAAATATGCTTTGGAAAGAATTCACATTTTTCAACGAAAGTTGTACTCAGATGAAGTATCTATTTGAATAAATATTAAATTTAATTTTCATATACCATTTTTAACAAATATTATTCATTATTTCATTTTCAGTATTATTAATGTTTGAATGCATTACGCTTTTTCGCGTTTCTCTCAGTCCTTGCTTATCTCACATATCGATTTAAGACAGTGAGTGGAAATTAGAACCGCACGATACCTTATTACTACGTATGCATTCGAACAATATAAAATGCTTTTCTTTCAAAGCTTTAAAAGAAAACAAACAAGTGTACAAGCTGACATTTTATTACCAGATGACAGTATTAACTTGATTTATCAACATGCTAGTAGCTTTGTTAATATATAGGAACGAAACACACTAAGAAGACGGAGAGGGTGATCATCACATGTGGCTACATTTTTGTTTTGTCTTTAAATTCGAGGATCCTGGCAACAACGGAAACCACGAAAATTGGTCACACGAAGGTTTCTGATACTACAGTATTGCAGTTGGTTTATCGACCACCTTGGTGTCTACGTCAGGATTTACTCGTCTATTAAATGAATCTGCATTGTTAATATAACATACATTTGATAAAATTACGCCTTCGCCACCAGCTGCATACTCTAGTCTCACTTCAGAATTTGAAACATACTGTTGGAATATTTCTGTAATGTTTTCTTATGAATCATAACCTTCTTCACCTAAAATTAAGAGAGTCAGGTTTTCTTTTCTGATTTTTAAAATTTATTTTCTTTACTGTGTCATGTTGTTATTGTTGTTGTTGTTGTTGTTGTTGTTGTTGTAGGGTTTAACGCCATTTTTCAGCACAAGGTAGGCTATACATGGCGGCCAGTATAAATGGTGAGGGAAGAACCCGGGAAAAGCCCGGAAAGAACCACCGACCCACGAGAAGCTACTGGCAAGCTTTCTCACGTACCCATATTGACCGAGCCCGAGGATCGAACCCACGCAGACAGAGGTGAGATCGCAGTGATCCGTAACGGTGAGCGCTTTAGACCACTCAGCCAAACGGGGCATGAATAGTATATTTAAACTCTCTACGTGACATATCTCAAATTTCCAGCATCGTATAAGAACTCACGTGATTTAAAACAGCCAATGGGAACTAACTTAATTCTTCTAAGATACGAACTGATCCACCTGTCTAGTGTAAAAATGGCCGAATTATGTCAATATATATACTTTTATTATTAGTAACTGTCAAAACGTACGTAAGCATCTGCTTATCGACCCGACGCACTTTTACGTTCGTAACATCATAAAAGAGACGTTATGCACGTACACCCAAATCCAGCTATAGATAATCACTGCAATTTACAGTCACGAATAAAAATTACAGAACTATAGATAAACATAACAATATCCTGATGGTGTTGCCATCCAGACTGCACAGATTAAATGAATCTGCAAAAATTTCATATCACGCTGTGTAAAAATATCATAATAAATGTAATATAGTTTCATCTCCTTGTATACATTTGCTATTTCTTTATCAACTGGTACATTAAACCGTGTTGCAGGACACGAGTAAGGTGAACAACTTATTAATTTTCTAAATCTAAATTCATTACTTTATTTCTGTAAAATGTTTCATACGTAGTTAATTGGGTGTTTATAATTTAAAATAATAACGGGAAGTAATGGGGTAGATGTAAGCTGGCTTTTCTTATTCTTTATTTTCTTGTGTGTGGGTGGTTGTTATAAGAAGTATTTTGACGACCACCGAGTCGGCTTTTTCTCGAACAAAAATTTGACAACCACTTAGCCAGAAGTCACGCTCATAGCATTTGGGTGGTAGTGAGCAAGATTTTGCTGTAACTATTTTGGTTATAATGAAGTAGGGTTTTTCTCATTTAAAAGAAATCTTGCTACTGCGCCAGAACTAACGTTTCAGTAGAATGGGTATTTTAGTCAAATCTGAAGATCAGTGACCAGGGCTAAAGGTCAACGGTCAGGTGAGTCATTTTGTTTCTCATAAAATTTGGGTGAAGAACATCAACGATTAAAACCGAGTAGTACAGTTTAAGCGAGCCGTGTGTGGCTCATGTTGTTTGTTGTTGTTGTTTTGTTTTTTAATTGGCAGATGGTCCCATGTGAGTTAAAAGGCGGCTAAAATGACATTAAAAACCAAACCCAAAACGCTTTTGTGTTATCTACAAACACAAAGAGACGTGCAATGTAGATCCACCCGTGTATACAAAATACCAAACGCTCTGGCCACTCCAAATACGGGGCGGTCAGTATTGACCAAACACCTCCTGCAATTGGATTGCAAGCAGTCCCTGTTTTGGGTCTCTCGGGATTATTCGAGAACAAATACGCGTGCAATACCCCGGGAGTTTTTGAAAGAATTTATACCGTAGCCACAGACTGCAATGTTTTTCTCCACGCCACCATGGGAATATGCGGTGGATGGGAGGCAAGGTAGTTGGACGGAACAAATACAAAATGGGAAGCGGCCATTGCATATATCCTGGACAAATCCACTGTTCTATTGGTAGTCCACGGATCCACCAAAACCAAAGTCCGCTTTGCTTTTTTCTAGGGCAACGGTCCATGCTTGGGTTGCACTCGACAGCAAAGGAGGTCAGGTCGATACAGCAGACAAAAACCAAAACGTTTTGTGCAAAAACGAAAAAACTTCCAGTATTCCATTTCATTTGTTTTTGCCAATTTGCGGCACAGTTCGGCACAAGTATCCGCATCTATGTTACCTCCGATATCCAACCAGCGACAGATCGTGGTTGCCTCTTCCGCGAGTTCCGGGACTTGTTGCCTGCACGAATATCCCACAATAATCTTTTCAGCAGTGTAGCTGTTGGAGGCACCCAAACTGGCATTCTACCGTCCAGTGCTTGTTTGAGCTGTTTTGCTAGGACAGTCTTTCCACACTGTGGTTTTGTTGTCACAACCAACCGATTCTCCTCTGCTGTATCTTCCTCGACAAGATACTGTACAGGAAACTTGGTCACACGATCCTCCAGCGGATCTGCCTCGTCTTCCACTTGTTTTTTCCATCACAAACTTTTTTACCTTGGCCACACGATCGTTTGGGCCTTCATTGTTTTCATTTGCGTTTATTCTGCCACATACTCATCCAGCCTGGCCAAACGATCTTCCACTTACTTTTGTTCCACCACATACGTTTTCAGTGCAACAACATGACCCTCCAACGGGTCTGGCTTGTCTTCCAACTTGCTGTTGTTTCGCCACATACTTTTCCAGTACATCAACAAGATCCTCTAGCGGGTCTGTCTCGTCATCCACAGGTGTATCGACTTCCATTTTTTGCATCACAATATCCTTGCTCGATTTTTGTGGGGGATAGTTATTGTTTGTAGCGTTTTGTCCATTCGTTGTTCTCTGTATCCGATAGAGCCAGCTGGTGCCCAAACCTTTTCTTAGCTTATCTTATTTTAGGACAAGATCCTGATCAATGAAGTTTTTATTTCCACCTAAATTAAGGGGCGAAGAAGTCTACTTCCGTTAGTGTGGAATCAACCAATGGGAAATCGGGTGTTTAGTCAGCCGCACGCATTTAAAGTGTTATACTGTCTGTAATGCCGGCTCATCTGGCTTGGGTCACAGCGTTACTTTTTAGCATGTTTGCAGTACTTTTGATAATAAACTGAACTATTTCATGCAAATATGAATGACGGTATTTGTTAAACGTAATTGTTGCACTTAAAATGTCCCAATTTTAATTCACAGATATGTAGACTTATTTCTGCAGACATGAATTGAACGTTCATTGATGCAGAGCACGTGTTTTTCCGCTACGATGTGTTGTCGACGGATGTTGTAAGAGACATATTTTTAACTGATCTGACATTTTTATAACACTGTTTGTCTACCTACATCATAAGTTTATGCTGCCTTGTAGAGTTAGCATTTTATGTGTAGTCATTCGCTTGGAAATCGGCATGTCTAATTCTATTGCGTGTCTCATGCTCTTGGGTCTTCATATTTATACGGTTAGGTCATCTCGGCTTCAAATGTTTGATACTCGATTTTGATTGGTCAATAAAGCTTTCTTGCCCGATGATCGTATGCGCTAAATTCTGATTGGTTAATAATAATAGTATAAAGGGGGGTCAGCGATCACGACCTTGCTGCAGAGGCACGTGCACAATAAGTGCGCAAGCCTCTTTAATTCAAATAAACACGACCATTGTGCCTGGAGGATGAGGCTCGGATTCCTTCCCCCAGGATACATTACAGTCTCCTATGCAGACATAAACCAGTGGCTCATGCCCATTACGGGCGAAAGCCACTTTAATTTAAAATCTCTCTCTCTCGATCGATCGACCATTGTCACTCTCTAGTGTCTGTTGAAGACGCGAAGTACGAAATATTACACTACTGTCTCGATACGCTATGGATCTACCAACTTTGAAGTCATATGTGGCTATAGTAAAAATCCTAAAGTTATTTAATTCCATTGCACAAAATAAGACTAACAGAGTTGTTATTTTGTGAGTTTAGTCAAATTACGTGTTTTGGACCTTTTTCTTTTAGAAATTTAATTAGAATGTGAATAGCCTATTTCTGCATCTAACAGCTCTATTCATATTCGGTGCGCCTATAATTTATTATTCTAAAGTCACTAAAATTATATTGATACTTTATTCCTTTTATAGAATTCACACGTTTTGTGTGAAATTCATATAAAACAACTTTATCTTTTGCTTGTGAGTAAACCATTGCACCAAGATGGGTAAATCATAGAGGCAGTGAACCAGACATGTTTGGTGCACTCTTGCCCCCAAACTTGAAACTGTGAACCAGAAGTCTTAGAACCATTGGCTATGGGTGCATCTGCACCCAAACCATAAGAACCTTAAGCACCAAAGACTATTGTGCACCAGCAATTGTAAACCTTTAACGCAGAATAGGTTCTTTTATTTTTTATTTTTCTTTACCTCAAACCCATGTATGAATGAATAAGAATAAATGAAAACATACTGAACACCAATAACTTGCATGACTCAATACAACTATGTTAACCACACATACAAGAAATAACAAGATATACATGTGTATTTTAGTTTGTATTGCTAGTTAGTTGCTTGACACACTGCATCCTCACGCACTTGCATGCTTCAGCTCTGTACATATATTAGACAGTGCTTTTCATTTAGAAAAGCATATGTAATTCTTTGCAGATTGCTTTTAGTTATAACCTAGGCTAACAAGCTTTAATAGCAAATTTGTGTGCTACTGACTAATTCATCTTACACTAACAATGCTTTGCATCATAATGTACTGCATTTCATAATGTGGTCTATACATTAGACACGATACTATTTCACAAACATTTATGTAAGTCACTTGATTTGTTTGGCTCGTTGATTCTGTCATTAAATACTGTTACCTTTATTTAACACCTCTGCTCATTACTTGCATCCTTAGAATAAGATCGTTCCCTTAGAATCCGATAATATATCCTCAAGTAACCAAAAGCTGGTGACCGTCGCCCGTTTAAAACGCCAAGGACATATGCAGCGACGTTTTAGGCATCACGGCATCGCTCCATTTCTATCGCTTATAGTCGCCACCGTTCTATCGCGTTTGTTTTGGAAGATGGAGCAATGGAGCGATTGGCCCCAACAGGATCCTTAGCTAGCACTGTGTAAATTTAATTTAATTTAGGCGACCCAAACAATGCGATTTTTGTCATTCTACAGATGACCAATAATGCTCATTACAGACTTAATACTGTAATAAACCATGGATTTGTGCTATTTGTATTTACATCTCCTTGTATAATTTTGTTTGATTTTAGTCATTACTTTTCACTTAAGGGGAGGGGGGGGGCAGTGTTAGGAAGGTATTTCTCAAACCGAGTTATGAGCCAGTTTCCAGGAACAGGCGTTGTAATGCACATTATTCACAAGACTTTATGGTAGCATAGAATATTTCTTGAGATGAACCCTCTTTAATTTCTTAACGTAAGGGATTTTTATGATATTCTAATATATAAGTTTTTACTAATATGAGACAAGAATAATTTTTTGTGTTGGTTGTTTGGGTCGTGTTTCGTATTGTATAGCATGAAGTATCAGTCTACGGTTTGGAAAGCAGGAATGATGAGCCATAAAAAACTGAATCAAGAAAACTAAACAAAAAAACAACAACATACAAGTATGAACTAAAATTTCGTGATATGTGGTCATTAGGTGATTAAAAGGAACTATTTGTAGTATTTGCGCGTTTAAGAATCCTTCAGTTGACAATGATCGTTGTCTTGAGGTCCTTGAAAGCTGGTAAAACAATGGACTCACGCAGTTGCCTGATTCACTCGGTGGTGAGACCCCATGGATGTACCAATACTTAAGTCAGTAGGGTGTTCGTACATTGTGCACAGTCTAGAGAATACTGTAATCTTACTTGATATTTTATTGTTTCATTCTTTTATATGACGACAAATAACAACAAAATTAAAAAGCAAAACAAGAACAGGAGGCCACATGTACATTTTGCTTTCATGTGTTCCATAATAAAGAAACATAAAGACCAGGTTGCATGAAATACTATCGACACGAAAACCAATGGATGTCTAATAAAATGACTGGCAACAGTATCTTAAAGTAATCAGTATTGATAATATATGTCGAAATGATAACACATTTGGTTCATTTGTAATTAAATGTACACCAATTTTACTCAAAGCGTACATGACAGTCTGCTTGGAGGAATCCAAAGTTCTAAAATAAATGTAATAGAAATGTCATTAGTCGGCTGATAAATGTAGTTTTCGTGACATTTGAATGGTGGAAATTAAGATTTATCACGAAATGTTAGATATGAAGATATCCACGGGCAAATTAGCCCGTTATCAATTTTGAAGAAATAAAACACAAGCAAACAATACACTGCATTCGATTGTAATCCAGGTAGGAAATCATTTACCATCAAGCCCATATTCTAATTTCGGCTGTACGAATACAAAGAAACAGATTGTAAAGTTTGTTGTATATATGAAAAAATAACATGTAAAAATATGCATTGCATTCACATTTATTTTTAATTTATTCTGCTGCTGTCAAAAGTAATTACAAAGATAGTCTCAAAGAAGGTGGTTACAACTATAAAGATAGCAATTAATGTCTACGAACTAAGTCTCCAAGAAGGTGGTTACAACTATAAAGCTAGCTATCATTGTCTGCCTCCTTTGTCTACTTTGAGAAACATAATTACTTGCTTATTTTGAGGCTGCTTGCAACATTCAGTGGAGTATAACAAATTAGATTTTTCTAAAAGTGTATTTTTGGAAAATTATATTTAAATATTTCTAGTGTCAAGCGAATAGTGTAGACCGTGATCAATCGGCGCATTCTGCAAAGCTAGATCTGTTTCAAGCGAACAGTGTACACCGTCATCAATCTGCAGAATATTCGAAACTAGATCTGTTTCAAGGAAATAGTGTAGACCGTTATCATTCGGTACATCATGCGAAGTTAGATCTGTCTCAAGCGAATAGTGACTGTGATCAATCGGCGCATGATGCAAAGTTAGATCTTTTTCAAACGAATAGTGACTGTCATCAATCAGCGCACATGCGAAGTTATAATGCTGTGCATTGTACTAAAAAGACGTTAGAATAGTTCCTATAACCGAAAGAGTTTTCACTCTAAACTTTGCATTGAATATTTATCATTAGATAAATAGGTAAATCACAGGAACTGGGAAAAACGTTTAAAACGAAATATTTTCAAAGCTTCATTTTTAACAGAAAAACGACATTGATGGCAATCAGTAGAGTACTGGACTCAAATCTGGTTGGTCGCGAGTTCGAGCCTCAAAACCACATGGCTGGTATGAATATACCCGAGTAATGAATACCTTGCATCAGCGTAACTCATTAGGTACCGTTATACTCGCCTGTAAGCCGAATCCAACTGAAAAAACCCAAAGATCCTGATCTGCCGTAGCATAATGTGCCTGCAGATCAGCTTCTCTGTCGTTTTGTTCTTCTGATTGCTCCTAACAAACTGCACAGAACCAGATCTGCCGGCGCATGATGCCATGGCAGTTCTGGTTTGTGCAGTTTGCAGTTGGACTCATCTTATAAGCTAGTAAGCACGGTATGTTGTTGTGAAAGAAATATGTTGATCGGAGCTAATGATTCTTGATAATATAATAATACACCACGTTAAATAACAGGTAATATTTTATTTCTATAAGTCCCATCACACAAGGGAGAGACCGTTCTCACCTGACACAATTATACTTATATATATCCAGTTAAACAAAAGTTATAGTCATTTTGGGAAAGGGGAGTACAGCTTATCGTTTATTGAAATGTCACCAGACCGCTCATAATCCTAGTTCAGCCTGATAGGATCTGGTTATCTGGTTTAGTTTAGCACGTAAACGCCAAAATCAGAAATCTGTAAAGAACACTACATATATATAAAAAATATATATATAAAATCATCATCGTTGTCGTCTTCAAATCCATCGCGACATCCTCTTCATTATTATTATTATCATCGTCATTATCATCATTCCTTCGCTGTCCAACTTATCTATCCACTCCCACCCCCATCCTTTGCTCCCATAGAGTAGATCGGAAATGGTTATGCTATTTGATACAATACCCTCTAACCTTAATTTAAGTTTCCTTCTTTAACGGTTCAGAAGGAGTCTCGCAATATTTGGATCACGTGCAATTTTTGTACTATAGCATATTTAGTGAAAGACTAAATATTAATGATTTCAGGACGATTTGTTTTTAACATTTCAAACATATCCAAGCATGTTATCTATGTTCAACGACCAGTTCTAATGTTCCATATAACACACAAATGATAAGTTGAAACGCAGCTTATTTAGTCCCTTATTTTAATGTAACTTTTGCCCCATTGTGTTGATTGTATGAATGGTTCTACTTACATTGTGGGCTTAATAAGTAATGATACATATAGATCCATAAATGTCATTCCCATCAATGAAACATTTGTGAGGACCCTTTATCGCACTGAATGTAAATCTCATTGTTCAATAAATTCTATTAAATAGGCATGTTTATGATCAGGGGTAATCTACACTCGAGCCTGAACCAAGAATTAATTCAGTTTTACAAACAGATAATCATGTTTCGCTATTTCTTTTAGCTATTTAGTGGCAGTCGTTGTGACCTCTCTCTCTCTCTCTCTCTCTCTCTCTCTCTCTCTCTCTCTCTCTCTATATATATATATATATATATATATATATATATATATATGGAACGATTAATAAGTGCTCTACCTTTCTACCTTACGTTTCGACTGTCTTCCTGTTTTTCTTTCTTTTCTTTTTTCTTTTTAATGATTCAGCGCGTGAACTTTGGATGAATAAAAAACAGAAACAAGTTTTATTTGTTGAATTTAAAAATGTATATACATTCACTAAAAGGACATATGTCACTATGACTTTTTTCACCTCATAGGCAGATGTAATGAAAGAGCATGTTGCACTGGCTACATTTACGTTCCTAACTGGAGAGAGTTTACAAAACTAAATATTCAGTCTAAAATTGGGATGCCAATGTCTGCGTCTGGAACCAAAGAGGCTGTTTTGTGTAGACAGGGTTTAATCTAGTTAATCTAATAGAAATCGAAGTCATCAAAACGTCTAATAACGCCAAGCGTTGGATAATGACAAGGAAGTCATCAAAACGTCTAATAACGCCAAGCGTTGGATAAAGAATTTAATTTTGAATACCTTTAGTAAGCAGTTTCTGATCATTATTGCATGCGAGAGGTAATCAGATACATAAGTGCGGGAAGACGAGAGTAGTTCGAAAATCACTTTTTTTTTTTTTTTTTTTTTTTTTTTT
>JAECUM010045120.1:0-19114 GCA_016617855.1 Megalonaias nervosa
GAAAATCAGTTAGACACTGCATGCAAGGCCACAGCAAAACAAATTCAGTTATGGTCTCTGCAATGTGGAGCTACGTGTTTAAGACAGTAGATGCAGTTTGGACAAAAAAACAAAAACCACGGTAGTGCATAAGAGCATACTTTTGTTCAGATTTGCACAGGATATTGAGTAAAAGTTTTTATTTTTTCAGTAATAGACATATAAATATCCATATTTTGCCTTATTGTTTTCCTTTTAAATGTCTTTTTATCCCTACATTGTCACAAGGGGTTACTTAAGAGACTGATAGATTATATCATCAAACTCTCAGATGAGTTCAATAATGAGTACATAATAGCATATTGATGAGGTGATCATGCATCTGATTGACTGAACTTGTTGCCATTCTGCAGGCTACATTTCTCATCAAATTTTTTATGAAACTTGAAAAAAAACAATATATATATATATATATATATATATATATATATATATATATATACAATCATCATCAAGATCTTGAACCGTCTGAGGAGGTGATCCAGCATGTGATTGGTTAAGTTTATATCCACTCTGGAATTCATAATTCTGATCTGATTTTGATCAAATCTGAAATATGGGCATATATCATCAGTATCTAGGAGAGTTTCAGAAATCCATGCATATTAATGATGTGATTTTGCATCTGATTGACTAGCCTAGTTACCTCTCTTTAAACCACATTTTTTATCTGTTGGGATAATTGTCAACAAGATCTGGTTGAATTTGATCATGGGCATGAGGCTACATATTAAGAGTGCCTTTATCTTTAGAAAGAATTGTTAAAATTGGTACAGTGAAGATTATTCCTGACGGAGATAATTTACATGTACTTACAATACATCATATCTTAGACTGCTTTGTGAAATAGTCATCTGTTATGTTGTGCAAGACTGATGAGCAGTATCAGGCCCACATGAATCTCATGTTTTATGGCCATTTTATTTAGCTAAGAAGGTGACAATTCCACCTGACAGTGTATTCCTGTTGAGTGAGCACTTTTACGTGAACAGTTTGGGAACTTTTCTGATGATGTGCTACTATACTTTTATCTTTACATTTTTTATATACATTCTGCTAAGTTTTAATATCTTTAAAATTATTAGTTTTGTCTTATTTTCCTTTATGTCTACATTAATATAGCAAGATTTATCTCATTAATTTGTATCATTTGTAAATTGTTTTGCTTTACTTTTAATTTATGCCATATAGTTATTATTATCCCGAGGTGCATCATCTATTTTCTATAGCTTTTCATCTTTTTCTTCATATGGAATTTATCCCTTAGATGCCAAACCTCATTAATCTCAGGGGTAATCTGCCTGGGGGTAGTTTGACATCTAACCCTTTTTGTTCTAATTGGGGCATTTTTGTCTGAAACTGTTACTGTTATCAGAGAAATTCACTATTATCAATTAGAGATCCTACTTTTTACAAAAGCCTACTGTTATTATGTGACATACAAATATACATTAACACAGAAGTGAAAGCAACAAGAGATGAGCAAAACTTCTTATATATTGAACTAATGTTATTATATGGACAAAAAGAAGATAAGCAACATAAATATTAATAAATAATGTAACAGTTAAGTTTTAGCTTTAATATCACACCATAGTTTTAGTAAATTTGTGACTTTAATTTCACAGGTCAGTTACATGTACCTGCATCAGCTTCACATGATCTACTTCATAACAGTCTTTTTTTGGATGTAGTACCTGTATGTCTGTAAACGTTTTTATTTTTGAATATAGTACCTGTATATTTTAATATTTTTATGTCTAGAGCATAACTTGCAAACCATTTGGGGTATTTCAACCAAACTTGGTATACATGTTCGGCAAGTCTACAGGTACCTTAAGATACTTAGAATGTTCAACATGTTTTTCTATTATCATGGAAACAGTTTAGGATATATATATATATATATATATATATATATATATATATATATATATATATATATACATACATATACAGTGTGACCCCGCTATAGCACGCTCCGTTATAACACGAATTCGGATATAACATGGTCGTGGTGTGGCTCCCGAAATTTTAGATACATGTATTTTTCTCTTACACGAAAAAAAAAATTCTTTCTTAAAAGTACGAAAAAAACAAAAAAAAGGTATTATCATTTTAGGGAAGAGATCGCGTATGAATAATACAAGACGATCATGGCATGGCTTCTGAAATTTTATATGCATTTTTCTCATACACGAAAAAATAGTGTTTTCTTCTTAAAAGTACGAAAAATAACGTCTAAAAAGTTTATTCAGGAATCACGCAGGGCTTTGCCAATGTCACAAATTGCGATTTTTTTTCTTTATTGGTGGCAAAATATGCCATCTGGCGATTTCTTTTTATTGGCGACGTTGTTGGCTGTTTAAACTTGTATATACAACCATTGGTTTGGAGTGGAGAAATTCAGAGGCCCCATGAAAGGATGCCGTAAAGTTGATATAAAATGCACTGAAATTTATCTATTGTTACATAAACAAATTCTTTGTCCATATTGACAAACCATCTTAACAGTGCATTGTTATATCATAATCCGCTTATGTTGACATCTAGCATGAGTACTGTATGTTTTGAGATATCTGCTTTTTTTCAAATTTACATTTCTGGTAGCGGAGATCAACCGGACAAGGCATTATCTCATAATCTATCTTCGTTGGATTTTTGGCTGCTCGCTAGTAATTAATATATTTACATAGACTGACATTTGTATGTGGATGGTAAGTAAAATTCCTCTTTTTTTCACTCAGAATTAAATCCTTCAGAACATTCACATTTTCTGTAGTAATCCCTGTCATCAGACCAGAACACCTGCGTCTCTATCGTCGATTGACCCTTTCTTTAAATTTCTGACACATGCGTGGAAGGCAGCATCACTCCACTACCATAAATGTAAAACAAAAAACAAAAAAAAACGCTCTCACTTGTCTATTCAATAGGCAGGGAGGAACAGTAACTACAATTGACCATATGACGGCCAATTCATTTTTTAAAAAAAATGTACCCAGATAAATTAGTAGCTGAAATTTCAAAGAAAACATTACCTTTGAAGCACCGATTGTTATGAAAACGTACTAAGCAAATGGGAAAAAAAATCAGTCTCAATCATGCAATACAATTTTTTGATGTTGCCGCCACAATAAGAAACAGGCATGTCTTTGGTTCTCCAAAGCTGTCCTTTAGCGGTGACTTCAATAACGCATAGATCCTGCATCAAAGAAAGCCGACTACAATCTTCAATAAAAACAAAGAACCTTTCTTCAAAGGAAGTCATTACCAAACTTAAATAAAAGCAACGGAATCTGATGGATTGTTTCATTTTCCAATGTGACTGGAACATTTTTACTGTGCCGTGAAAGTTTCATTTGTACAGGATAAAAGTTTATGCTTACGAACTCTACCAATGGCGCTTAAAACGGAAACTTTTACCGACTTCGGATGTACTAAAAAGTAAATGTGCTTCATCATTCGTTATGTGACTGTGTTATTTTTTTCCACTGAATTCAGACCTATATGACCTGTGACAATATTATTGAATATTTTAAATCTGTGTGTGTGTGCATATTTTTGATGGAATTACTTGTATTGTGGACTCAACGTATGTGACATGATTCGCGGGCGAGTACACAGTGTTGATACTTTATTGCTATGCATTAGACATGTATGTATAAACAGTATACACGTATATTTACCAATACGTGGTTCTCTGAATAAAGTTAAATATTATATATGCCTTCTCTGTTTTCACTAGTTATATTTCTCATTTAATATACATCGATTTAAGATGATAACTGTGCCGATGAAGCACATATTTTTGCACCCGCATTTATTACCTACCCCCCTCCCCTCCCCCGGCACATTTTTTCAGGTACATGCATCATTTTCTTCTGCTAACTGACCTGGTTGCTTATAACATGGTTCGGTCTATAACACGGGTTCTATGGCTCCTAACTACCGTGTTATAGCGGGGTGACACTGTGTGTGTGTATATATATATATATATATATATATATATATATATATATATATATATAATTGATATTGAGAGTACTGTAACATAGGGTACTAACATAAATTGTATAATGATTTCAGATGTGGATCATGAGTGTACATTCAGTGGGAAACTTTACACAAGTGAGGGACCGAGGCAGATATTTCATCTCTAGATATGTGTTGTTTGAATTTAAAATGCAGAAGCCTGAGGCCTATGACACTTCATTTTTTGTCATTTTGCCCAATGCCCATGTTTCCTTTATGTATTGTAAACATACCTATATATTTTTCTTCATGATATTAATATTATTGGATCTTGATGTGATTAAACAGTATTAAAATATAAAACATGTTTCCATCTTACATTCTCATGAAATATGCGATTAAGCAGAACAGATTTAGTCTTTACTAAATTTTCTTAATTTGTTATATTTTGAAACATTTTCTTGAACTAGCTATGGAGAATTTTTTGTATACATGTAATTACATTTCTGGTTGGTTTTGTGCATCGATTTCCTTAATTGTATCTTTCAATGTATATTTTAGGAACACATGGAAGGATGAGCAGTGATAGTGTCATGGGAGAAATACCTGTAAGTCAGTTCTGAAATATGGTCAAAAGATTATTCAATCAGTTTAAAAGACATCCATTGTTATCACATGTGAGCTTAGATGCAGTTATTTTTTACAAACAGGTATTTATGAAGATGCTCTTTAAGCACATTAGCAGACCAAATTTGTACCCACGAAAGCAGCATTCATTTGATGCAGTTCGTGAAGTTTGGCATTTGTTTCAGCAGAAGACCACAATAAATTGCTTGATGCCTCTGTGATGCCTGTTATATGCAACTGTTCTTGTGATATATTACAGTTAGATTATATAATTTTGAGAGTCTGTTTCTCTAGTATTTGTTGGTAAAGCACTAGTAACATGCAAACACTTGTACAACTGTCAGTCATCATTGGCGGCTCAGTCTTGGGAGACCATGCGAGTAGCGTCCTTGTAGTGTCGTCTGTCTCTGGGGTTTTGGCATCATCTGGTGTGGCTGTGCAGGCCGATGCACGAGTGATGGTCCCTATTGCAGTTGGTGCAGACATACTGGGAAGTCTGAGTTGCTGGGGTTGCTGCCTCACTCTTCTTTCTCTCACGTTTCTCTGCTGCCAGCTGGCCTCTCCTCACATCTGCAACTGCTATGCCCTTGCGGACCGTCAGTCTCCAGGTGCCTCGGTCCTCGGCCTGCACTTCCCAGCTGTTGGGTGAAATGTCACATACCTTCATGTCCCGCTTGCACACATCCTTGAAACAGAGTGAGGGGCGGCCAATTCTTCTGGTGCCAGTGGCCAGCTGTCCATATAGGATGTTCTTTGGCAGCTTTTCATCCTCCATGCGTCGGACGTGTCCCAGCCATTGAAGGCAGCGTTTGCTCAGCAGGGAGTACATGCTGGAGATACTTGCACGCTGCAGGATCTTGCTGTGTGGGACGCAGACTTGCCAGCTGATTTTCAGGATGCGTTTTAGGCACCGTATATGGAAGGAGTTGAACCGGCGCTCTTGCCTCATGTAGGTGCTCCAGGTCTCACTTCCATATAAGATGGTGCTGAGAATGCAGACCTGGTAGACTTGGATCTTGGTGTGCTCTGTCAGCGCTTTGTTTTCCCACACCCTCTTTGTTAGTTGGACCATGATGGTGTTTGCCTTTCCAAGCCCTCTGTCCAGCTCCACATTGAGCAAGAGAGTGTTGCTGATTGTTAACCTCAGGTAAGTAAAGTTGTTGACTGCTTCCAGGGTGACACCATCGATTTTGATGGAGGGGGCAGTGGTGGCATCTTGCGTGCTGATGTTTGTCTTTTTCAGGCTGATGATGAGCCCAAACTGATTGCAGGCATCAGCGAAATGGTCTCCCAGTCTCTGGAGGGCATCTCCGGTGTGGGTCACAAGAGCCGCATCGTAAGCAATGAGCATCTCCCTGATGAGCACCAACCTCACTTTGGTCTTCGAGTGCAATCGTGCCAGGTTGAACAGCCTTCCATCGGACCTGATGTGCAGATATACGCCATCAATGAACGAGTCAAAGGCATAGGACAGGAGCAGGGAGAAGAAGATCCCAAAAAGGGTTGGCACCAGCATGCAGCCCTGCTTCACGACGCTGTTGATGGGAAAGGAGTCTGAGTAGGATCCATCATACAGGAGATTATCATGCTGTGGAGTTTTGGGGGGCAGCCGATCTTCCTGAGATGTTCAAGTAGGCCCTTCCTGCTGACCAGGTCGAAGGCCTTGGTGAGGTCAGAGAACATAACGTTGAGTGGCTGACCTTGCTCTCTGCTCTTCTCTTGGAGTTGTAGAGGGAGAAGAACATGTCTGTTGTCGACCTGCCTGCTCTGAAGCCACACTGGGAATCCAGGTACACACGGTCCGCCAGCAGCTGCAGCCTGTTGAGGAGGATGCAGGTGTACACTTTGCCAACAATGCTCATGAGCGAGATTCCTCTGTAATTGTTACTGTGGTCACCCTTGTTTTTGTAGAGGGTCACAATAGTGGCATCGTGCATGTCTTGGGGGACTGCTCCTTCCTCCCAGCAGAGGCAGAGTAGCTCATGCAGTGGCTGAAGCAATGTTGGTTTCCCATATTTGATGGCTTCAGGCAGGATGCTGTCGCTACTTGGTGCTTTGTCATTTGGGAGGGAGTCAATGGCTTTGCTGAGCTCCTCTAAGGTGGGCACTTTGTTGAGCTCCTCCATGGTGGGCACTTCCTGTATGCTGCTAAGGGCCACATTGGTGACGTTTCTCGGGAGTACAGCTCTGAGTAGTACTCCACCCATCTGGCCATCTGTTGCTCACGGTCTGTGATCTTTTCTCCCATCAGAGATTTCAGGGGGGCAACTCCTTTCACTGTAGGACCTAGGGCCTTCTTGATGCCACTGTACATGCCTTTGATGTTTCCAGACTCGGCACTGCACTGGATTCCTTCACACACTTGCTGCCAGTACTCGTTCACGCACTGTCTAGCAATGAGTTGGGTGGTGTTTTGGGCACTTCTGAGGGCAGCAAGCACCCGTTCATTGGGGCATTTTTTGTAAGCTATGAAGGCTTTTTGTTTGTCCTTGATTATTGGTTCCATCCTTGAAAGGTGTGTGTTGAACCAGTCCTGGCTGGGCCATTCTTTCTTGCCAAACGTGGACATGGCTGTGCTGTAGATGGCACTCTTCATGGCATTCCACTTGGTTGTGGCATCGTGCTCTGGCAGGTTCTGGAGAGCCTGGTCCAGGGTGGACACATACTCCTCCACCTTGGAGGGGACTGACATCTGTGAAGTGTTGATGTGAGGGCAGCCTTTTGGTTTGGAGCGGTGTAGTGTGTGTGACTGTAAGCGCACCCTGCTGCACACGAGGGCATGGTCGGAGTCGCAGTCTGCACTGTGGTAGCTTCTGGTGGAGAGGACGCTGTTCAGGGCAGAGTGCCTGGTGATGACCAAGTCTAGCTGATGCAAGTGATGAGACCTGGGGTGTTTCCATGACACTTTATGTTGTGGCTTACACTTGAAGAAGGTGTTTGTAACACACAGGTCACGGTAGGTGCACAGCTTCAGCAGTCTCTGACCATCTTCGTTGGTCTTTCCAGTGCCATGATGTCCTAGGCAGGTAGGCCATGACTCATGGTCCGCATCTACTCTGGCATTAAAGTCGCCGAGGAGGAATAGTGGCTCATCTTTAGGGCATCCTTTGATCTGTTCATGCAGCTGCCCATAGAACTGATCCTTTGTGTCTTCTGAAGACGTGAGGGTGGGGGCGTAGACACTGAGGATGTTGACAGGACCTGCAGCAGTGGCAAGACAGATGGACAAGAGATGCTCAGTGCCCCCTGAGGGAGGCTCAACCGAGGCCAGGAGGGTGTTTTTTATGGCGAAGCCAACTCCATCCTGGCGGGGCTTCTCAGGTTCTCAACCCTTCCAGAAGAAGGTGTAGTTTTCCTCTCTGAGGAAGCCGCTGGAGGCAAGCCTGGTTTCCTGGAGGGCAGCTATGCTGACATTTAGTATGGTGAGCTCTCTGTCGATGATGGCCATCTTCTTAGTGTCGTTCACCTCCCTGATGTCATCAGAGATGCCTGTGCACATGGTGCACACGTTCCAGCTTGCAAATCGAAGAGCTGGAGTCTTTTTTGTTGGTTTCTTGTTTATTTTGTCTGGTGCGGAGTTTCCATCTGCTTGTCATGCTTAGCAACACACTGAGCTCCAGGCACCCACTGGAGCAGGCAGACATTGGCATGCCAACACCTTACTGACCAGGGGCTGCCCGGCTTGAGGCAGGCGGTAGTCAGCCAGTGGGACGCGATGATTCCTCACACCATCGAAGCTGACCCATGGCACCCCTTCCCTATGCCAATCGGGTGGGACTTATAACCCATAGACTGCCAGCTTCCATGTTGTTTCTTCACTCGGGAGCGAGGCTGGAGTGGCCTCTCCAGGGCGCAAGCCTGGGTGTGGAGTATGGAGATCCTGGGCTGCCCAGATGTCAGGAATCCCCTCTCGTCCTTGCTGGTGGGGTCCAAAGGAATCCTGAGCATGACATTTGGCACCAGTTCGGCTGCAGGAGCTGCTGGAAGGAAGTCATAGTTGACATCCAGCCACCTTAGGGGCTCCACTCCAGATATTCTGTCTGGGTTTACTCCCATAGCCTTTCCTTCTCCCGAAGATATCCACAAGGCAGTGAGCCATCATCCAATGGCTGGGGCATGGATGCTGGATGCTCGGGGCATCTGTGGACCCAGGGTTGTCACGCCCCAAGACTGTCCAGCACTCCTTGGCACTTCATGGGTTTGGAATCAGAGTTTCCTTCTCCTAGACAAACTGCCTGACAAGGCTAACGAGCTCCATCTGCCCAGGTTTGGAGTCAGAGTTTTCTTTCTCTTAGACTGGCTGCCTACCAAGGCTAACGAGCCCAGTCTGCCCACCCAGTTATACAACTGTCAGTGATAGTCCTCTTTCCCAGCAATATTTATAAAGAGTATACTCTATACCATACAAATTCTAATTTAAGTGCTGCTTAACTTTGAACTTGTTGAAAGTTTTATAAAGACCTTTGAAATTTGAAAATTTTTAGCTCAGTTTGATCCATATTGAAAAAGAAAGTTAAAGTGTGAAATCAACTCAAGCTATCAATTGTTATACCTTTGCTGATGCTGAGCAATGTTCTCCTCTATTCTGTTAAATCCTTTCTTAAAAACAAACAATTTTCATATGTGGGATTTCCTTAAAAAGAACAGAAGTTAAAAAAAAATTGGGTGTACTGCACATTACACATTGGATCCGATTGATATAATACATAAATTATTCTGATCAAAGTATCATTAAACTAAATTATTTTGTATTGAAAAACACGTATATCTACAGGACATTCCATTAATTACACTTAATTGTGAAGGGACATAATTTTAGAACTGCAAGCTACCATGCAGTTCTCACCATTGCAAAATATGACCAAAGGGATTGAAATGGCTACATGCCAGTCACAGATGAATTTGAAATATGAAAATAATAATTTCATTTTAAATTTGCAAAACAAAATAGTATGGCAGTTTCATAAATATTTCATAGTATATTCAACTTATAAAATATGAATAATATTTGGATACCTTATTTGGTACAGAGCAGGTTAACATACCATAAGTTACTGTGTCCTAACTATTATTTAGACTAAATGAAATCTAGCAATAAGTGCTTTTTTGTCAAAGTGCTTTCTTTATGAAATAAACACCCTCAAGTACTTGAGTGGCACTTGATTAAATCACTCATTACAATTTATTACAAGAATAAAGGATCCTAATTATCCTTCAAGCAAAGCTAGGATAAAATCTATTGCCTGGTTGAAATAGGTATTTGTATGATAATGACAGGAGATTATGGATGGTATTATTGTGACAGTGACAGGATTATGGGTATATTTGTTGTGACAGTAAATGGAAATTATGGATGCCATTGTTGTTACAGTGACAGATTATGTATGTGATTGGTGCGACAGTGACAGGATTATGGATGGCATTGTTGTGATAGTGAATGGGGATTATCGATTGCATTACTTTGACTACACTGAACACGACAATTAACATGAATGACAAAGGTGAAAACCAGAAAAATCAGTGCAATGTGTTTGCTATGAACAGATTAAGAATGAAGTAATGAATATAAGTATTTGTATACCATATTTATTATTGGCACCTCCTAAATACTTTGAAACACACCCAAAATTGAAACCATATGAAATTTATCTGATACAGATGGTCTCAGTTTTGAAAAGGGTGGCATATGTGAGCTTAAATTAGAATAAAGATGGTAATTACGCTTTTAGAAGAAAGGAGCTAGCATTGATTTAACACAAATTGCTCTTTAAAAATTGTACAATTAATCATAAATAGTGAACTCTTTGTGTTGTGAACCAATCTTTAGAATGTGTGATGGAGAAATTAATGTGTAGTGGTAACATGAGGTGACCTATGGGGACCAACTACATCTTATTGGTCAGGGAGATAACATCTTGTCAGCTTTCAATATATTTTCAAAGTTTCCATGATGGCTTTGGATAAGTTCTATTTAATATACTCAGTGTTGCACTTAAAATGCCATTGGTGGGGCCAATGGCAGGGGACACTCTCCCCCACCATCCAAATTTGGAGAACAAATATTTTAAAAAGACTAAGGAAAATTGTAGTACCTAATGCACCAGTAGTGCTAAAAGCATTGTAGATAATTTTATTTTCTTCCAGTTTGACCACCTTGAATAATTCAACTGCTCTGTGCTATCATGTTTCCATTGGCTACCTAGATTAACTGTGGAAATAAATCTTTTATCATGTACTTAAATAATTTGTGAACAAATTAACATATTTAAGTATCTGTTTAACCTGAAATGAGCTGCACCATGGAATTTTCTTGCACTCATATAACTTTAGTGCACACAGAGTACTACCAGCATTTATACCCATGTTTTCTTATTTAAATTACTCTTTTAATTCAAATTAATAAATCATTTATTAAATGACAAATTATGTATTTGAATATATTCAGCCTCTTTTGTAATTAATGCAGCCTCATCATATAAATCTTCCTTACTGTAGGTGTGACTTGAACTAAAAAAAATCATTATGTTACACTAGTGACCATCAAGGATTTTACATTGCACCTCACAGCACACACAGGGTGAAGACTTGGGGACATAGGACAAAACTTTGCAGGAAACCTATGAGACCATTTAGGTGCAATACTGCATACTTTTTAAAGTTACGTACAAACTGAAAAGGTATGTAATTAATTCTTTTTGACAAATTATAGAAGAAACTTTAAAAAAACTGGCTATGGTTTCAACAATATAAAATTTAATCTTTATTGACTGAAAGCAGGTAACTTTAAATAACTTCCTTTAAATAAAAGTTTGCATTGACCAGTATTGTTAATAATTCATAATTAGTTCACCAATATGAAAACTGCTAATATTAATGTCACACATAAAATATAATCAAATGCAATATAATCATGCTTGGTATTGGAATTGCTTCATGGGTGTGTGCATATATGTAACATATGTATGTACATACATTCATACATACATACATACATACATACATACATACATATATACATGTACAAACACACATACATACAGAGAGACAGACAGTGATAATTTGATTACAATGGCAAAGTTTCAAAGATCCCATTTATACATAAATTAGTGTGTATTTACCTGCATATACAGACAACATGGTCATAATGACAGATTTAGATTGCATCTTCCTCAACCCAAGGGATTTTTATTCATAAATTTGATAGTTTAACTCACATAATGCCCCTTTACAAGTTCAGTGTTTACATATTTGCAAGATATAATATTACAATAGCATGCCTGCCATATGCCTAGACAATGTTTGGAGATTTTGGGAACTCTGAAAAGTGTTTTGAGTTGGGGTGGGTCAGTGCACATGACCTAAACTATGACATTGTCCAGTTGAGAATAAATTAAGTTTGCATATAAGCCAGTGTAAAATTACTGGAAATTAAAAACCTGTTTTATTTTTGGCATTGAATTTACCAAAAATAGTTGGTAGACTTAACATTGTTCAATACCATCACCAAAAACATACAGATACATGCCCTCACTCACATAAACACAATCACACAGACATTAATTAAGAAAACATACTGTTTGTCTTGAACAGCAGATATTTTCTTAACTAAGTGCAGTCCTTGCTGCTCTCAGTAATTCAGTTGGGGTGGAGGGGGTGTGAAGGTAATAAGATGTCCTTTGTTTTCATCTTGGCACTCATTTCAGACTGGATGGTACTGTGGTTCAAACTTCTCAGATCTTGTTGAATTTTTCTCAGCATAGAAAATGATCTTTCTGCATCTAGAATGCTGTGAGGGAGTGTCAGATATGTTGGTTGTGGTATTGCTATCTTGATACATGCACTCCAGAATGACTAATTTTGATATGGTATTTGTTGTGTGTGCAGGAAATAAGATGCTTAAACATGCTATTTTGCTTCACAAAGTAAAAGTCTGTAAAGGAGTTCTGAAATTTAGCTTTGTTGGATTTTACTCATTTGCAGATAGCTTAGTAATCCTTAATAATGATGGCTTCAGCATTCTCATTCAAGGCAGTGATGTATAATAACTTCTGTTCTTTAGAATACATTTTGATAATTGTACCTAGCTCAGACAAATTGGGTTGTCCCACGAAATGTACCTTAGCTATGCAAATTAGCCTAATGGGTGCCCCAATAGCAGTGTTCAAAGGACTTGACACAACATCATCCTAGCCATTCTGAGCCAATTAGGTAATCTGCGAAATGGTGGTTGCTTACCTCTTGACTTACCTATGTTTTTATTCCATGCTAATCAGGTGTACAAACTGCCTAGAGGATAGTTCTGCATGATCTCTAATCAGCACTGTTTAGTGATTATACAGACTACATGTCATGGACATGTATAGTGGTGGTTAAAAAATGTCGGGTTTTTTTTCTAAGATTATCGAAAATTGTGGGGTTTTTTTAAACACGACCATGTCAGGGGGTGTTTTACAGTCAAAAGTTGTTTTTGAAGTGATGTGTCATGTTACGGTAGGTGTCAGCATCTAAAAAAGAGTAAATAAAAACTTGGAGTCCACATTTAGATAAACCTTGAGAAGGGCAGAAAATATATCTTTTTTTTTTTCAATAATATTTTGGTTGAAAATGTTTCCAATTTTGTTTGCTTCACTAAAGTAAAACAATTTTTTTATAAGTATGTATTAAATTTTGCTTTCAGATTGAGGCAAAGAAGAAGCACAATCAGCTGTGTGTTTATTTGGATGGACTTATTATAAAACATTCATTTAAGATGGTAAAATGAATGGCACAAACATATATTGACCTGAAAACTGTTAAAAAGACCAAAACCATGGATAAATTGTTGTCTTATCTTGAAGTAAAAGGTGTCATTGGCATAGGAAAGTATGATAAATTGATTGAGATAATGGCAGATGCTGGTGTACTCATGGGGATGGATCAAATCCAGAAGACAGCCAAAGATATTGAAAATATTGTGCAAAACTACATTCCTGGTCAAGAGCATAGGGAAATGTCCAGTCTGGATGCTCTCACTTCAGACCATGACAACAGACATCCTAGTGCAGGTATTGCATTTTTTTTGTATTATATATGCACCAAACTAAAGTCAGTGCATCTGTGGTGTAGACCTGAATCTGTTGTCACTTGTTGTACTGGCAGATTAAATTCTGTTCTGATCATTTACCACAGTGTAAACCTAGATCTCTTGTCACATGTTGTACTAGCAGATTAAAGTTTATTCTGATCACTTATCATCAGTCTGTTGTTACATGTTGTACTGGCAGATCAAAGTCTATGCTGATTGCTCACAAGAGTGTAGATTGAATTAGATCTACTGTAACAGTTACAGGTTAAACTGGAAGATGAAGGTCTATACTGTTCACTTAAGATCATGGCTAGAACAAATGGCATAGACTATGTAGTGACCTGATGACAAATTTGTATCACACTATTTATTTGTTTACAATGTTTGCAGTTAGGTGCAGATTGAGAGCAGACATTTATTCATCAAGGCATGTTTGTGTATGTTTATGTGCACAAGAATTAATGTCAGCCATTGTCATTTTGCATTCATATGACAGTTACAACATTAAAGAAACACCACATACAAACATGTCACACAGCATTTGCCCACTGAAACTAACCAGGTGTCCTTTATAACAATTGCCAAAAAGTTACAGGTGGGGTTTATTGAGGCAAAAACATACTGTAAACATTTTGCAGAATTTTCAAATGCAGCTTGTCATCAAGCAGGGACTTACCACCAGTTAGATACAATAAACAGGGACTTGTCAACAGTTAAATAAAATAAACCAAGCAGCAGAATGCTGGTATTCAATGACAATGGTGATGAATTCCTTAAAGACAAATGCCGACCAACTTACACAAGTTTAAAAGTAAATTTTATATGTTGCAATACAAGGAAACAGAAACATTTTAACAGTGGATGAGTGAAGATTTAGATATCAAGTGTACCCATTTTTAAAGCCTCTGAGTCCACAAATTTTCATTATTTGATATTTTTGGCTCTCACACATACAGTGGCTGCAATATATGCAACATTGGAGTTAATTTATGTCATGCACATGTGCAGAGAAAGGCCAAGGATAAGTAAAAAATGCTGGAATCAAATGCTGAATATATAACAGTTATGCCCTTTTTATTGGACTTACCCTATTTACTGTTGGAATACCATAATAAATGGGGCATCCTAAATTATTAGACAAAATTATACCAGTAGTTAAACCTATACATCTGACCACCTTTGAGATCACACCACAGTTCAGATCCCTTTCTTCCAATCATGAATCCATATAATTTTCTATTGATGGATATGTAATTGAATCTTCCCACTTTTAACAAAGCCCTATTCAGAATTGCAGCCATGTTTTTCAGTCTGGATTGTCTGGAGAACTCCCCAACAAATGGACACTGACATGTTAAGCAGCGTGTAATAAGTTACTACTGCTCAGTTCTTCTTCATTGTATAATAAGTTACCATGACTTCTTTAATACAATCTCTAATCCTCAAAAGACATTATACATTATGTTCATTAAAGACATGCAACTTAAGGTTATTGAGATAGAAGTTTGTGAATGTAACTTTCTAGTTAACTTTCGCAGATTTTGATCATCTGTGTACATGTATGAAAGGGAAGTATAAAAACTAATTTCAGTTGTTTCAGAAGGCCTTTTTGTTCTTCAGATTATCAAAAGCATTGAATTGGGACCACTTTTCCTCAGTTCATCTGGTGGTCTTAATGAGGTGTGTGTGTGGGCAATGTACTATTTTCACTAAGTTAATGTTCAGGGACATCTTAATAACTATGTAAATAATCATATTTGTCTTTCATTCAGTGTGTTCTGGCTGCCAAACAAGAGGTCATGACAGCATCCGAAATTTTTTAATACTTTTTTTGCATTTTTATTTTTAACCTTTCTCTTAAACTTACTCATCCCAATTTATAAAATTTTTAAAAATACTTTCTTTATTCTTGTCCTAGGATGGGCAGTTAACCTAGTTTATAATAAAATAAAATAGTGCTGCCCAGACATCCAATATGGCTAATATAGCAGCCATCTTGAATATCTGGTCATTGCTGCTTCTTCTGAATCTTGTTATCACCACTCCCCCTGAATGGATGGTCAAATCAACATGGGGTTTTATCACCACTCCTCCTGAATGGATGGTCAGATCAACATGGGGTTTTCTCACCACTCCTCCTGAATGGATGGTCAAATCAACATGGGGTTTTATCACAACTCCTGAATGGATGGTCATATCAACATGGGGTTTTATCACCACTCCTCCTGAATGGATGGTCAAATCAACATGGGGTTTTAAAACCACTCCTCCTGAATGGATGGTCATATCAACATGGGGTTTTATCACCACTCTTCCTGAATGGATGGTCATATCAACATGGGGTTTTATCACCACTTCTCCTGAATGGATGGTCATATCAACATGGGGTTTTATCACCACTTCTCCTGAATGGATGGTCAGATCAACATGGGGTTTTATCACCACTCCTCCTGAATGGATGGTCAGATCAGCATGGGGTTTTATCACCACTCTTCCTGAATGGATGGTCAGATCAACATGGGGTTTTATCACCACTCTTCCTGAATGGATGGTCATATCAACATGGGGTTTTATCACCACTCCTCCTGAAAGGATGGTCATATCAACATGGAGTTTTATCACCACTCCTCCTGAATGGATGGTCATATCAACATGGGGTTTTAAAACCACTCCTCCTGAATGGATGGTCATATCAACATGGGGTTTTATCACCACTCCTCCTGAATGGATGGTCATATCAACATGGGGTTTTATCACAACTCCTGAATGGATGGTCATATCAACATGGGGTTTTCACAGTAAGATTTCTTGTTTATGTCCAGTTGGCTATATATGAAACTGATACTGATCTGATGTCCTCTATGGCCATCACAAAAGCCATCAGTAAAATTATGCTGTAACTACCCTTACTGAACAAATCATAATATCAAACTATGCTTGTCACTTATTTTGACATCTGCTTTGTTTGAAATGAAAATAGTGCCACCTGGATTATGGCCATTACAATAGCTATCTTGAAAATCTTGTATGTTATTGCTACTCCACCTGATTGGATGGTCAAACTACATAGAGTTTTCACTAAAAGACTGTATGATGTCTAGTTGGTCCTAAATGAAAATGCCACTGATCTGACAGTCAGTATGTCAACCAACATCTTGAAAATCTTGTCATTGGTACTTATATCAACAATACCCAATATATATATATATGTTCACTTAAAGACTTCTTATCATCTCTAGTTGGACCTAAATAAAAACAGTGACTATCTGACATCCAATATGTCCGCAACAACAACTATCTTGAGTATATCTGGTAATGTAAATTCATATGTACATGATTTGTACTAAATGACTTCTTACAGTGTTTGTTTGATCATATAATTTTAAAAAAATTGTGCTCACTGATATCCATCTCAAAAATCTTTCTGATTGGAAGTTAATATCAACATTGGGTTTACTGCAGAAGACTTATTATGTCTGGATCTTTAATGAACAGGACTGACTAAATGGCCATCACAGTGGCCATCTTTAAAAATTAATCACTACTCTGCCTGAATGGATGGTCCTATCAACATATGGTTTTCACAGAAAGGCTTTGCATGATATCTTGTTGCTCTTAAATGAAAATAATCTAACATCCAATATGGCAACCACATCAACTATCTTGAAAATCTTGTTCTTACTATTGTTATATATACGTGGGCTGTTTGCTAAAAGATTTTTGATGTTGTCTAACTGGTCCTAAATGAAAATGATGCCTATCTGAAATCGAATATGGCCACCACAGCAGCCGTCTTCAAAATTTTGATATTGCTAGTCCTTCTGAATGGATGTTCATATCAAGGTTGGGTTTTAACTAAAAAGAGCTTTGTATGATGTCTGGTTGATCCTGAATTACATTGGTTCTGATCTAACATCTAGTAAGGCTAACAAAGCAGTCATATTGAAAATGTTGTTGTTGCTACCATGATATCATCATGGGGTTTCACTAAAAGACTTACGCTATCTAGTTTAGTTGGTTGTAAATGAAAATTTGGGCAATCTGACATCCAATATGGCCACCACAGCAGCCATCTTGAAAATATTGTTATTGCTTCATCTCCAAAATAGAAAGCATGGGATTTTAACCAAAAGACTTACAGTGCCTAGTTGGTCATAAAAAAAAATTGTGTTGATCTGATTGTCAGTCACAAAAATCTTACTGTTACTCCTAGGTGGGAATTCATATCAACATTGAGTTTTCATCAGAAGATTTCTTATGATGTATAGTTGGTTCTAAATGAAAATTATGCTTCCAGGACATCAAATCATCCATGAGTGGCCATCTTGAAAATCTTGTTTTTGCTACTCCACCTGAATGGATGGTCATATTAACATCATCATCATCATCATCATCGATCCCTTAACCCAAGAGGTTGTTGGGGGCACCAAAGTTGACTTTACAACAAATTCTCTCCACTTTCCCTGTTCTCTACTGCCCTTTGGGAATCTCCAAATCCCATGCCTGTCCACTCCTTAATGTTGTCTTCCCACTTCTTTTTCTGTCTGCCTCTTCTTCTGCACCCTCGCACTGTGCCTTGCAGGATTGTTTTTGCCAGTCCAGATGATTTTGAGACATGACTGTACCACTTCAGTTTGCGCTTTTTTACCGTGGTCAAGAGATCTTCATAGGATCTGATGGCTCATTGGATCCTGTTGTGGACTTCTTCGTTGGTCATATGGTCAGTGTATGAGATGCCCAAGATCTTGCAGTAGCATCTCATTTTGAAGGTTTGAATCCTTCTTTGTAGATCTGATGTGAGCATCCATGTTTCACAAGCATACAGAAAGATGGATATGACAGTCGAGTGCATCAGCCTTATTTTGGAACCAAAAGCGATGTTGGTATCTTTCCATATTGGTCTCAACCTTGTTACTGCTGCTGTTGTCTGGGCAATCCTGCAGAGTAGTTCTGGTTTGGAGCCCTCATCTGTGATGATTGATCCCAAGTACTTGAAGCTTGCGACTCTTTACAGCTTCTGTTCACTGACCTTTATGTCTGCACTGATGCCATTGGTGTTGTTTGTCATCAGTTTGTTTTTTTTGGTGCTAATCTCCATACCATATGCTGTGGAGGTTGTGTCAAGGTGCTCAACCAAGTCAGCCAGTTCTTTTTCATCTCCTGCTAAATCATCAATATCATCTGCGAAGCGAAGGTTGGTGATTGTTCTTCCTCCAATGCTGACAGTACCCTTGTGGTCATGCAAGGCATCCTCCATGATCCTTTCCAGGAAAATGTTGAAGAGTGTTGGTGACAGTATACATCCCTGTCAGACTCCAACTGTTGTTTGAAACCAATCTCCTCTGCTGCCATTGATGAGGACAGCACTGGTGGCTTTGTCATAGAGGTGCTCAACAACCTGCACCAGGT
>JAECUM010045122.1:0-12489 GCA_016617855.1 Megalonaias nervosa
TACGTCTCTTTATATTACTTTAAGATAACCTTGAATTTCAACTATAAAATATCAAAATGGGATAAAGAAAATCTAGCATTCGTGTATCTTGCATTCACATCTGGCAATGCGGTTTCCAAAAACAAACAAACAAACAAAAGCATGACTCGTAGTTTCGTCGCAAATTTAAAATTCATCTTTAACGTCTCGTTTTTCAAAAATGTTTCTTAAATGTGTAGATTAATTACACGAATGCATTAAAAGTTTCTGCTAAATGATAACGTTTCTGTTTTGTTAATTATTAAATAAAGGAACAGCGTGGTTTACAAACTATTACCTTGTATGATCTTCTCTGGCTTCTTTTCTTATTATCTTCCGTGCACTGGAAACATCATTTGCATAACATACTCCTAAGACAGGCCCCAGGTCTGAATATCTCTAGATTCTGGTGCTGGCCTGCCAGTATTTGCTTTATGTCATCACCTTGTTATCAGCAGGTGTGAATTTCACTCATGTCAAATATAATTGCTTTTCGACTCCCAGCTAACTGTCCAGTTATAATGCCCCTATTTCAGTTCCCTGTGTTTGAAAGCTAGCTTTAAATATGGTATTTCTATACTGTATTGGGCATAATAGATTGTAGGTCTATATTTTGTACCAAAATAAGATTAGCTGACAGTTGCTGTGATGTATTTGATTGACAGGCACTCCAAATATTTTTTCTGAATAGTTTTGTGACTTTTTACAAGAATACTTAAAGTTTTATCTTGAAGACACCGATTATGTAATATAATCAAGAATTCCAAGAGGAAGACATGGTAAGAATTCTATATTATTTGTATTCAGTATTTTGTAAAATCACATATTTAGTGACGCGTGTTAGGAGATATTTTTAACACGTTCGTATCTGAATCTAAATGTATACAGTGCAGGGCCAGTTACCGCATAAATTTGCACCGGAAGAGAGAGCCAACTAGAAAGTTAGTAATATTGTTCAAGAGCTGTCTTGAAGCTCTCCGCTGATTGCGCGCACAAAACACTATCACTCATATGATTCCAGTCCACAATTGTTTTAACGAAGAAAGAATTTCTAAATTCTTCTGTAATACATTGCTCAACTACAAAACATCTGCTATTATTTGATACTAGTTTTTCTACAATGTTTATACTTTCAAACTTTGGAAAATATTTGGCTTTAATCTGGCGTTTTTGTCTTAATGATCTTTAAAAATATATTTAGTGAGAGAGCCGGCACTAACCCTTCGACTACATATAGAGATATATCAAACGAATCCTAATACGCCTGTCTTGGAGTGATGGTTGACCCATGTCACTCATCCTACTTCTCTGTTTTGTAGTCACCAGATATAAATCTTGCTTCCTGGTGTTGAACCTTCTTGATTCTATCAACATCTGTAATGTAGTACGGATCCCAGACAACACAACCATATTCTAACACGGATCTGACTAGTGTTAGATAGGCACTTCTTCATGCATGTGGACAGTATCTGAGGTTTCCTTTTAGAAATGCTAATGTAGTGTTTGCTTTCTTTCGCGGTATGTATAAGGTTTAATTGTACATCAGCACCATCACGGTTATGTGGTGTGAGGAGTGTTCAGGTATCTCACAGGAAAGGCAAAGGAAGCTACAAAAGTTGGTAAAATAATTAAAATAGAAAGTCAATTTTGGGGGGCTCCTTGTTCTGTTTTTACTTGATAAATTGTAATTTTTAAAATTTGCTCAAGAGCTTCTTAGCAGGAACCCCATCACCACGGGACGCTTGAATGAGCGGAATTCGAACCAACGACCGTTGCACCAGACTCTCTACCTAATATAGAAAATTACTGGTCTAATATTTTTCCCATTTTGTTCATTCCTATATCACATGTGAAAATGCAAAATTTCCTATCATGCCACGTTATACTTGTTTTGTTTGTTTTTTTTAATTTTTTTTTTGTTGTATATTTTCATATGTGAAAAATATCCTTATATTTTCAAGTCTGAAAATACAAGATTTCCCATTATAGCTTGTTGCGCTTGAGTGTGTGTGTGTGTGTGTGTGTGTGTGTGTGTGTGTGTGTGTGTGTGTGTTCCAGTAGAAGTTATTCTTGCAGCAAGAAATAAGATTATTTGTGAACTTGGGCAATAAATAGAAACTTCTTGACCTTTTAGGCACTCAAATTATTGTTTGCGAAAGACATTAGCAACGATTTGAACAAATGGAGTGCTACATTGCTCAGTTGGGCTTGCTTCTGCAGACAGACAGGGTAAAATGGCTTACAAAAGGTAATAATTTATTGCAATATACTAGTTTATCTAAACCTACCGTTCTCTCAAATCGCCCACATTTCATTTTTTATGATCAGCCAATCAATGCGATTGAAACTAAGTGGCTGAGTTGTCCTATATTTTCCGGCGATTTAATCCATTTTTCGCGGTATCAGTCCCTTGGATTATTTACGAAATGGAATTTGGTAGAAACTCGAGATGTTCCATCTGTTCTCTGATCAAGTACATTTTGTAGATTAAATTCCTAATTATTGTTTTATTTTTACCCATTTTTGGGGCATTACGATTCGATAAAATGATAAGTTACATGCATTTGACAATTTCCTAACTTGTCAATATCATTTTACTATCGAATAAGCAGATTAAACCAAGATGTTAGGAAACGTCAGATATTTTCCGTATAACCTATCAATAATTCTTTTATTATTCTGTAGTGTCATCATACGTGAATGAACGCGTCTCAGCGTTGTCCGAATGAAAATGTCTTCATGTGCATCGAGATAAGACGAGATAAGTTTGCATGTAATGTTTTAAGGAGCATGTATGTATCTGTTTATGTATGTGTGTGTGTCTGTCTGTGTGTATGTACGCGTTTCTTTCCATCTATGCCTATCTATCTATCTATCTATCTATCTATCTATCTATGTCTCTCTAATGACGCCCCTGGTAAATTGTAATTCGTTAATCTTGAAGTTAATGAGTTTCTCAGAAGAAACATTATATGGTTAACTTATCACTGTTTTCTGCGGTATAATTTACACAGTCCTTGACTCGGGGAGAAATTTTTCACGACAGCACAACCAAAATAAATTCATGCATGTCATGTGAAAAAAATTCAGGCTAGACATTGGGAAACAGATAACGCTAAAACTGAGACAGTCTTCCAAGTGTTGTTTCTAAACAGCGAGTTATCTTAGAATAATCCATTTCTTTACATAACAACTGTGGAAGTGTCCAAGGATCCACGAACACGACTTATGATCCATGAATAATAGATAATTCCGTATGTCTTGCCAAACGCCTCCATGTAATGTACACCACCTCAGAAAGGAAAACATTTGTTTATACCTCTTATTAATTTCTCCTTGCCATCAGTGTGAATGACACATATTCATAACGGGCAAAGTTAATAGCCCTTTGATAGTGGTAGCCTTACAAGCAAGTTCAGCCTTGCATGAAACCTGTCGTAACTGTCACACTCACACAGTATATAGTTGTTCCTAAAAGTCAAGATTATATGCTCCATCGAGGTCTTTTAATGACAAGTTTTAGTTTTATAATGAAAGTGGTTGCCTGTTCATGATCCATGGGTTACTACGTGTATTTGGGTCTCTTACTGCCCAAGGCATACATTGCCTTTCACAGTGCTTGCATCAATTAAGAGAAGTAAATTTGAAGTCAAAGTATTAAGAAGTATAAATCATGCGTCATTCATAATTTTATCATTGACGTCATCTTTTAGATAAACCGATCAGAAATCGATATTATCTCGTTTGATGAGGCGATTTAGACGGTATTTATCCCAGTAGCTCCTCTAACTTCAAAGACTAGTATATAATCCTTGAAAAAGGGGATGGGTTTTGTTGTTTGAACACGCCATGTCTGTAAAGCACGAAAGCCTATATTACCCAGAATTTCTTAACTAAATTTAAAATAATTGGGAAATTCAGGACTGTTGATGCAGGAAACCGGAATAGGGATTTCAAGCGTATCATAACCGTATGGCTGTAAAAGCAGTCCAACATGCATAGTAGATGTCCAGTCCACTCGTACTTAATTACCTGTAAAGAAAATACGACCAAAAGAGATGGATCTTGAGTAAATTTATGAATTCTTTTGTGAACCTTTGGCGAGCAGAGGAGGGAAATTATTTAGCAAGTTTCATTAATTTCGTTTGATGCTAGCAAACAGTCATATTCTATTTCTCACACCACGGAAACCACCTATGTTTGGAAATTAAACCTCAAAATAAAATAATTTGTCGAAATGGTTTGAATTAGATTCGAATTCCTCAGACACAAGACGGTTTGATTTACAGACGTGTCAACCTGAAGTTGTTGTTTTTTTCTTTATCCGTCCTGAAACAAATTTTTTTTATAAAAAGATTTCTACGTCCACAAATTTAAAAGTATGCAAACTATTGGAAAACTGCTGTAACGGCCTTTGTGCAGTTGCGAAAGGCACTATTTATTTCCCATTTCCTCGGCATAATGTGACCCAAAATGTGTTCCAAGTACTGAAAGAAATCTGAAACAGCATTAAACCAACCTGAAATTCTTTGTCCATCTCCACATGAATACTAATAACACTACAAAGCTTTTTTTTTTTTTTTCTACCTGGTGTATTCCATTAATATTACTAAAAACGTTGTTATATAACAAAGCGAGAAAGTCTTTTTAAAAACGTTTAAAACGTGATGATAATCATCTAATGGAACGAACAAATACAATCAGCTAAGCTACATAAAATATGTCTAACACATTTGTATTTGTTTATTTTTTGTCTTCGTTTCGTAGTGTTTTCAAGATATGGCTAACAAAGCGTTTTGGGATGAACAGATGGGCGGAAGTACAGACGGCCGGAAGGAGGGACTGGATGAAATCAAAATGTGCCCGCTGCATCTAAAGTCTCAGTTCTATCCTTGGATTAATGCATGAAATGAATGTTATATTGGTTTATCTAACAAAAAGAAATGTATACTTGAATTTTAGTCCATGTTAGCAACATTTCTTTTTGTGGCTGGTTTTGTAGGGTTGACGCAGGTTTATGCACATGGTAGACTATGCATATACATGGCGGCCAGTACATTTGGTGGCGAAGAACCGGGGGAAGAACCACAGTCTTGCTGGAAGCTAAAGGCAAGCTTTCTTAACTACCAAGTAGGTAGAACTCAAGCGGACAGAGTTGAGATGTGCGAGTTATCTGTAATATCTACTCGCTTATAAGTCCAGTTCAACTGCAAACTGCACAAACTGAGATATGTCGTCTCATATTGTGCTCGTAGATCTGGGTCCACGTAGTTTGGATCTGCCAACAAATTATGCGACGGCAGTTCAGGGTCTATATTGATTGCAGCTGGCTTCGATTTATAAAAAAAGCGTAATGGTATATAAGCAAATATAAACATTCTAGATACAATAAATGCTTCTCTAATAGTAAATAAATTTCATTTTCGTATGAATCACAGCTTATTTCTTTAAAAAAAATATTTATTGTTTTACATTTTATATGCCACATGCATTTATTGCATTATATGATTAATTTATATATCATAGAATATAAAGTGCAATTGTTACGTCAATGAATAGCGTTTTTTTTATTATCTATATAGACTATAATCATTTAAGATCAATCTAGGAGCCTCGAGAAGTTATTAATGCATGCATACTGACCAATATTTTCTTTCCCCTAATAGTGACCAGTTGACCTTTATATCACGATCTACGTTGAGAAAGATTTCATAATTCATTTTTGCAGTCGATAAATTATCTCAGCACTAAAATAGGTGTTTCAAAAGCAATCCTTCAAGAGGAAGGCCACTATCATATTTTCATTTGTATCATGGTACAATGTCAGTCATACGCACTGGATAGAACAAAAATTGTTCTCTAAGTTAGACAAGTGAGATTTTCATAATAGTTACAGTTATATAAATAGTTTTTAAAAAATCTAATAATAACTGCTTTTTAAAAAATATTGTAAAATGCAAGTATATAAAGTTCAGTTATATAATAATTTAAATTGTGGATTCCTGCAAGTCTTCCGTGGTCAGATGTCCTTTATTGGGGATATCATTGCACACTTACTGTACACGATTACAGCTTCGCTTTCAAATTAGACTGACATATTTTTTTTTCTCAGTTTTTCAGAATAATAATTGTCATAGTTGTAGATTTACGGACGGATTATCCACTAGTGCAGAGATTTTTTTTTTTTTTAGAAAAAGATGTTTCATTATTGCACATACTGTTTACATTTCTTCTAAAACTAACTCTGCTATCTGAAGAAACACAAACTCCCAGCCAGGCCGATACCCGGATGAATTGCAGACAATGGAAACTTTCTTGTGCAAATGATAGAATAATGTGTTACTTCTACTAATTTCTTTAGTGATTTCCATCAAATGCAGATTTTATTTTTAACAGTAGATATAAGTTTCATTTTGTGTGCACAGCCCGTGTCCATGTTACACATTGTAAACATAGCTCCAATGATGATATCTTTGATGTGTGTATTCGTGCTTGGGAGCGGGGTGGGTCCAGTGCTGTTGTAAGAAATGTCCAAAATATTTGCCCACATTATGGGCAAACTAGTCTTGTTGGTTTAAACAGAGATGTCTTATCAACAAACATAGGATTAAAATGGCTTAAAAGCGAAGTACTGTCAACTTTAACAAAGATTGTCTGTTTGAAGATGGAGGTCTGATCAACTATTACAGAGGACTAGTCTATCTGATGAGTGAGGTTCGATCAATTATTACAGAGGATTAGTCTGTGTGAAGAGGGAGGTCCGATCAACTATTACAGAGGAATAGTCTATTTGAAGAGTGAGGTTCGATCAGTTATTACAGAGGAATAGTCTGAGGAGGAAGGTCCGATCAACTATTACAGAGGAATAGTCTGTTTGAGGAGTGAGGTTCGACTAATTATTACAGAGGAATAGTCTGTTTGAAGAGGGAGGTCCGATCAGTTATTACAAAGGGATAGTCTGTTTGAGGACGGAGGTCCGATCAACTATTACAGAGGAATAGTCTGAAGAGTGGGTTCCTATAAAATATTACAAAACATTAAGTCTGAAAGAATTTTTTCGATGCTATATGAAAGCAAAGGATGAGGGTAACTGCTTAATTAAGAAGAATATAATAACATACACACGCACACACACATGTAAATAATATTATCGTTCAGGTTGAGGATTTTTTATTCGTAATGCAATTTCGCTGAAGTGCATTTCCTTGTCAACATTTACCACATCATTCTAGACAGAATTATATTTATATAGAAATGCGAGTCACGTTATGGTTTTAAAAAATTGAGAATGGTGTTGTCGAGACATTTGATCATTCTCTTATGGTAAACAAGTTTTCTTTTCTAGGTGGGCAGACGGATCCATAATGTGTCTTAGTCTCAGAAAATATTTAAATATTTCAAAAGCGAAATTAGGTACACGTAGAATTTTTCCATGCGGTTTCTTGGACTAACATAATTATTTTACTGTTGAAGAGTTTTCGCCATCTATGTCACATCATTTATTTCTTTATTTTTGCACAATGAAAAATTTCAAACTAGTGTGTGCTGAAATAATAATAATAATAATAATAATAATAATAATAATAATAATGCAATGCAGATTAGTAATTATTAAATGATTGTTTGTTTAATCTAATTTCACAACTGAAAGGAAAGTTTTTATCTCTGTGCTTTTAGAATGAGCATCTATAAATCCGAGCTTATCACGGAGAGAGAGAGAGAGAGAGAGAGAGAGAGGGATGTTTGTTTGTCTGTCTGATTGTTTCCTTATTTATCTGGTTGTTTCCTTTACGGGAAGGGTTCCCGAAAATCTAAAGATAGATTCAGGTTGCGATTTTTCAATATGCCTATATATGGCATGCATTCAAGTCATCAAGAAAATATTGTGAACTAGGGGCAACCAATCTACATACCTACGTACTTACTTATTTATCTATCAAGTTGTTGTTAGGTAAGTAAGTGGCTAATCAGTGGAACATAATTTATGCAGCATCAGTACGTACAGCACAATGTAACTGCGACAATTTTCGTTATTGAAATAATCGTTTTATATTATGAGCTAAATTCTGCTGAAAAAGATAGCTAAAGCCAACAAAGTGCGCACATAAAACATGACACTTATTCAACGATAAATATTTATTTTCCGATACTTCATTTTTGATTGATGGTTACCTATACAGGTGTCATGCTCTTCCTCACACGAGTAAATGTCTAAGCCAGACCTCTATACCTTATATTTACAGTGACATATCGGAAGAATGTAAGTAAAGGTAGTCAGAACAGATGTATACAACATGTTACTACATGTAGTCAGAACAGGTGTATACAAGTTACTGCAGGTAATCAAACCAGGTGTATATGTGTTCCTACAGGGAGTCACAACCAACCCAGCAAACTCTTTTTGATTTATATTTAACATAAATGACCATACAATATCCACCACACCGGCAGACGTCTGTAATACAATTTTATATTTGAAACTAGAACTGTAAAAACGATTTGCAAAGGGAAATATTTAGTCTTAAATAAACTATTAGCCGAAATCTCTCAATCTAGATAACACAAAATGCAGAAGAAAATATGAAATAACGAATAGAATGCTTTTCCGCGTGAAGAATGGTATTTGTTTGCAGAGTTGGTTCAGTATTGTGGTATTATAGTTTTATTAGGCAATTTTTCTGCCAATTATAAACTTTACATGTCGTATAGATGGTGAACGAAAATCCGGGAAGAGCCACTAACCCATGGGAAGCTACTGGCAAGCTTTCTCACGTACCAGCATTGACCAAGCAGAGAATAGAACCCACGCGGATAGAGGTGAGGTTTGAGTAATCTGTAATGGAGAGGGCCTTAGACCACAAGGCCATCCGTAGCCTTAGACCACTCGGCCACTGGGATCCCACGGAGTTGATCCACATGAACACCCATCGTAGGCAACGAATATTGTTAAGATAATGGTGGCAACAACTCGTGTTTGCAAACAGAAACAATATTTGCTTTTTGTTGTTATTATTAGTTTACTAAACTTTGAAATTGAAAATAAAAATTGCCCCGACGTTGCAACGTTTCCTTGCCAATAAAATATGTTTTATTCTAAAAGCTAAGGAAAAGTAAATCAGTGAAAGAACTGAGTTCCCCAGGAGTAATAGACAATAGTAAATATACAGATTGTATTTAAAGCCAGAATTGCATATTACAACAAGAGATCATTAATTAGCTGCTCGGTGCTAATTTCCGACTACAACAATGAAATAATCATAAATTTTAACATGATAGTATCATAAAATTAATATGTTAATTCCTAAGTTAGAAGCAACGTAAATCTTATTTTCCGCATGAAATATACTGGAGGAAATGTCTAATATAAAAGTGCACAAATAAATTAAAATATCCAGGAGTATTGTATGAGAGTTCTAGACAACAAGTTAAATTTTAAAATATTAAGAATTTCTTTCTTGAATGTGGAACTGTGTCTATGCACAACAGTTACAACAAAATGACAAACTGAATAATTCCAATGCCAGCTCTCTCACCTGTTAGCAGTCTTATATTTTACCCACTCGTGGCTTGACCAATTGTCTTACTGCTGAATAAAACAAAACAAAACACCATCATTACTGGACTACTTTCCTGTGTACTGCAAAAACATCCATATATTTCCTAGACCTCATAGTTCAGGACTACTTTTCTTTGTATCTGAAAGTCAAGGAGTATCCTAAACGTCTCTACATACACCAATAAGCTATGTAGAACTGCTACTGTTATGCGCGTTACCACCTCCTAAGTTCAACTTCTTCAGTTTTCGATTATGATTCCTTGATCAGTTAAGTTTATTTTATCTGATACATGTAGAAACATTCTTTGTATTTCGTGAAAATTTTGTAGTCATTTAACGTTACGATATCATCATTTTTGAATAATATGGCACTGTATCTATCAAGAATTATACATCAAATGTTGATCAATGCATTGATATCATCTCCTTTAATCTTCATGTAAAACGATAAAAAGACTACCAGATACAAACATGAAATCTGGGCTGAAGTCTGATTGCTTATGCTGGAATAATGCCTCGTCATATGTGGGGATGTGTCTGAGATATCTACCTTTCTTGGGTATCTGTTCCTGCTTGTTAGGAGCGATTTATATACTGTAAGTCGACATTTTCGCTATTTATTATTCTACAGTATCATAAAAAGACCTATAAGCAACATACGTAGCACCACTATCCAATTGCAATGACTTTATATATATATATATATATATATATGTATATATATATATATATATATATATAGTAGTATAGTATATATATATATATATATATATATATAGTATATATATATATGTGTTAAGCATATATATATATATATATATATTTGATTTGTTCATCTGTAGTTTGGTAAAATTCATTCATTTTATGTTGTCTTTCTTGTCGAGTATCGAAATCGCGATGCTCTCAGCTTATAGCGGAAATCATCCTCCAGGTTCAAGTAATTAGTGACCAAATCTTGTTTTCATTGAAATATTCTCTGGTTATCCTCGACTGGTTTGTCGTGTCAAATTCGAACAACTAGAAAAGACAGTTGCTATCAATACCAAACTGTTCGTTACCATTCCACCGATTATAACTACTGCTGTTGCCTTTCTATTTAAGAGTAGCAGATTCTGATAGCGCTGCCAATTTTTTTTGTTTTCATTTTGTTTGCAACATCATGTTTTAAATAATAAATTATGTGTAGTGCATTGTTATCTTTCTTTTGCATATTTTTCTGACATTTTTAAAAGTCTACGGGTTTGTTGTCGAGTTCAAATGTATAACTGACACTTTTTTTTAAACCTCAAACTCAACGTAAAGCAGAGAACCTTCACTGGGCAAATTAAAATATCTCTACAATTTACTTGGACACAAATTGCTTATAAACCAAGTTGTGATTTAATGGCACAATGTTGTGAATGTTTTGTGTTGTTTGTTATTAATGTGTTTTAGTAAAGTTAAATCTATAAAGTGTGAGGTGTAATTTCAAGGTAAAACTCTATTAACAACCATGTCACGAGTCTCTATGGCTAGGTAGTTTAATGCTAATTATAAATCTGTTTCTAATATAAACTTTATTACGAAGCCTGATGAAGAGAGTCACGAATGGGTTCAATTAAAAAATCTTAGAGCAATAAGAATCAATGCATTAGTTTCATCTCGTATTCAATCTCATTTCTATTTTAGTCGATTTCTTTATCCAATTCATCCCTCCTATTTTCTACCTCTCTATGGAATGCAGTTTACACCCATTTGTGTGTTCAGTTTGCTGTGAGATTTGTGCATCTTAATGGTATGATTATCGTGTCAGGTAATTCAATGCCAACAGTGGCTGGTAGGTATATTGTAAATGTTACAACCCTGTAGTTAAATTACATGTCTGTTAAAATTTGAATTCTTTCTAATTCTTTGTTTCATTTTTATTTCATTTTTATATCATTAAATGTAATTATTATTATGATGATGATTATGTTCGCAGGGTCTGATATTTTGTTAGAAACATTGTGTTTATTTAAAACGTAAATGTGACTCGCGTAAGCACGATTTTTGCATGACGGTTTTGTCATATTAAGTAAACAGTCGGAAATAGCTATGTAAATGATTGGTTGTGACCACGGTCATTACTAATAATACTTGTTGACATTCTATACTACGTTGGCGATATTTCGAAATCTCCACGATTTCTTCATGCGTGTACATGAATGACGTATGAGTTTGCTTTGAAATACTCAGGTACCTGCGAACTAGTCTAGAGTCATATTGGAGAGTCATTTTTTAACATCTTAGAGAGTCACATCATAACATCTTATAGAGTTTCTAAATACCTTAAGAAGAAGGTATTCTTTTGTGCTGGAAAGAGTTGTTCGTATGTACGTATGTAGAACAATATGTGTTTTGTTATCGATGATAGCTGTTCTTTGTCTACCTGTTAAATAATAATTATTTTCCCTGGAGAACCACACGACTGGCTTTGGACAAAAACATTTGCTGAAATTAATTCTAAATTGGAACTGAACAATACAATTTGTGATTCACAGTGAAAATTCTGGACACTTGTGTAAAACCTTCGTCTGACGTCGTCATCTGCCATCTTGGAACGGAATTGAGATTCAGACTTCAGTTTAGAACTGTTTATTCACAGGACTTATGTTTTTCACAATTTTAGGACACATGTTAGGATCTTCTTAATAAATCGTAAGTCTTGTTTCATATTTTTACCTTTTCACCGTGTTTTCTAGGAAAATAAATTATTTTTTTTAAAACTTACAAAGCTTGTTGTAGTCACTCTTTTCTTTATGTTACTTTAAACGAGCCGAAACGTAACATAAACATTAACAGCTTTTCAAAAGTAAATTACATGCAGCTGTGAGAATAGATTTAAGTGCAGCTTGGCAAATAGAGTTAATGATGTACAGTGTTTCGCTGGACATGCT
>JAECUM010045124.1:0-59346 GCA_016617855.1 Megalonaias nervosa
TATATATGTGTGTGTGTAACCGGATTTCATAGCTCAGTGCAGGAACGTTGGATTCTCGCACTGAAGGTTTGTGGTTCGATTCCCGTAACAGGCAGATGTCGGTGGGTAGGTTTTGGATTACCAATTTTCTAAAAGATCGGGGGCTCCGCAGCAGCCCTAAGGTTTCATATAATCTCTCATCACGTTGAACAACGTGGTGAGTGCGTTTTGCCCTTACCCCGGGGTTTAATTTGGTGGGGGGTTATATGAAATCGCAATGCCTAGACAGTCCTCTGAATCTCTAATGTTTCGTTTCGTTTAGTGATTCGCTGTGGGATATGTCTATACAAGGAGCTCCCTAAAATAACCAGTAGTATGTGTGAGCTCTCTACCTCATTTGAAGAGTACCCAAAAAGAAACATTCAGAAAGAATGTTGCCAAAAAGAAACTGTTGGGTGCCAATAACATTCACAAGAAAGACATCATCATACAGAAAAAAGGACCCCTCAAAGAAAACAAAGGCAATAAAGGGACCTTAATGGAATGGTAACGGCTTATGATGGTACTGGTTAATTTTGTCTTTTAACTTTAGAAATATCATTACCAAGTAAAATATCAACCATATTGTCAATAAATGTCATGAAATCATCTGACCAACCTTTTATTCGTTCATCATTTTCAGTTGCGAATAACCATACTGACCCATATTTTGGTGATATATGGTAACCAACTTTTTTAATACAGTCGCTTATTATTTTAGATTTTATGCCAGTATAACTTGAGGCTGATTTTATTGAATCAAATCTCTTACAAAATCTGTTTGTTAGATCAAATCCAACGTGTCTTATTGGCTTATAATGATACATATTATATAATATTTCATTGTTCAATATGACATTTCTATCAAAAACGGTTTATTCTTTCTCCGACAAATTTGGGGTGGGGGGTGGGGGTCTCTGGTCTATCACCAAAAAAGTGTCCTAAATGGTTATAATATATTTGTTTTGGAGTTCTGGTCCAGAATCCGTTTTTGGTTTAAGATCAGCCTCTTAGTATACTACTACAGTGACTCAGGCGATCGATGTAGATGCAACTATCCGTGTCAAAATACAGCACACGATCTCCTAATTGGTGTAAAGCTTCGTACAATTTTAAGCGAGCATGGGCTGTCACGTAGGCTGCAATGATGACATTTCCAAATTCGTCGGCTTCTACAAAGTCTAGTTCTTCTTCATAATTGACTAAGATCAAATCCTCACGAACCACGTCCACGTTTTTCATGTATTAGGTTTTGTCGTGAATCATCGGGAAGTAGCAGGAAGGGTCTGTCAAATACTCCGTCTTGGATAAACACGGTCGTTGTGCGATCTTTCCCCACAAGCAAGTTAACATCACTTTGGCAAACGATCACCTTTCTTCGTTTTTTTCGATGTGGTCTAAAGTGATGCCTTCCTGTTCCCAGTATTTCTCTTTGAATTTCTTTTGGTCTTCGGGAATGTAGCACCAGGAAGGATAGCCACTGGCTTCTTGTTTCAGTTCAAAAAGGCATTCACGTAGTCTGCGAAAATGCTATTCTGAGTCTCGTCAACCTTGTGGTGCTGTTCTATCTTGGGAAAGTGGTAAATTTCGTACACTTCTAAGAGTTGGTATCCCAAGTCCAGAGCTTTAAACAATTCCACGCTGACCCACGTTCCTCTCAAGGCGAGTTCTTCTAGGGTGTGCTGGCAAGGTTGGTCTGGGTTTCACGTTTCGGCACAAGTACGGCACAAGGGAAACATCAGTTTTCCTTGGCAATGGTAAGGTAAAACGGGATGGTACAAGTCCGCGGGAGGCAAGACTTTGCAGTTGGTCAAACCTTCGTATTGTCGAATGTTGTCCAGATAAATGTGTTCCTTCAGCAATTGCGGATGCCCTGCTGGAAAGTGACAATATTTGTACACGCAAGGGTACATCGAACACTCTTATAAGTATTTGATTTCTTCTCCTTTCTCCTCGTCGGCTTGGTACAGCAAACAGTTGGCATTTGTCCGTCCTCCGTACAAACTGTCCCTCGGGTTCAGTGGGTCTACCAACTTGTAACTTTCCACGATGCGCTTAAACTCGGGATAGGTTTTCAAACGGTGATCGTACTCGTGTTCCCACATTTCCAACACATGTTACCCTTGCTGTTCTAATTTCAAGCGTCGCTGACAAGTGGCCTGGTACAAGTCTTCCATGGTCCGTCGTAAAAACTGATTTGTAGTGTCACGTTGAGGGTAGCAGATGGGACATCCGTGCAATAAGCAACCGTTAAACTCATATACGATCTTGGGGTTTTCTAAGTCCCAACCATCTACCGAATACGTTCTGATGGTCTCATTGCCTCCTCCGTTTCGGGCGTGTTGGATCCATTTGCCATCCTTATCGCACAAGTAATGTAACAAGCGTAGGGCTTTGACCGAATACTGACGTTTGACAAAGTTCGTCATTTGAGGGCTTATGACAGCCAGGGTGTTTTGGGGCATGAATCGCTGGCGGTACACTAGAAACACGCTTTGGCAATGGTGTAAGCTTCTTTCAAAGGATCGATCCCTCCGTGCTCCATGAATAATTCTAGACATTTTCCACAGCAACGCCGTAAAATGTCAACGTCAGAACGACAATACTTTAACGTTTCTTCCTGAAAAACTAAGGGGTCAGAGAAATGAGTGTGGTACTAAGTGTAGAAAGCTTCTCGTTGTTCGGTGCGCATGGTGTCGGGGTCGTAGTAATGAGCATCAGGCAAATGAGGTAGAAAGGTTTGTTGACTGGCTTCGGTATTGAAAAAGTGCGCAAAATAGCCTTTGGCCATTTCTGTCATTCCAAACGTTTTAGGCATTCGACTCAAAGGCATGACCAAGTAAGTCAGCGAATCTTTAAACTGCACTTGACCCACTTGCATGGAAATGATTTTGGCTTCGTTCAAAGTGACTTTAGGACGTTCGGTGCCTTGATCAGTACAGTATCTTAAAAGAAATTGCCCATCGTATCCCGAGAAATTGTGAGCCATCACCGTGGCATGGCAATGACAATCTCCGTAACGTTCAATGTCCTCTTGGCAACACGTCTCGTCGATGGGATCTTAGATCCATCTGGCGAAATTGGCCAGCGTGTTCGGTCCCCGAAACATTATTTCACTTCCTCCAGGAATCTTGCTACAGTGAGGGCAATGACTAACGATAGGCTCCAAAATGCACTTCTCGCATGCTCGGTGAGCCACGCAGAAATTAGGAATGTGAATACCGGTCTCTTGTGTGCATTCGAAATCGAAAAAGATGAACTTCCCTTTCTTCTGGTGGTCATCTTCTTCCTGTTGGGGGTGCTAGTTTTGAATGTAGCATTCCTGTTCCAAGTCCACGATTTGGCGACAAATGTAACATCACCTCTTTCCTGAACATACGTGAGCCTTGGTAATATTGACACGTATGCCTTGTCCACAAGTAGGGCACAATTTCAGCAGCTGACAAGCACTTTTCTGCTGTGAACCTTTTGTCTTCAGATGTTGTTGGTAACAGGTAGGGCTGACAAAAGTGCGCTGACAAGCAGGGCAATGCACTCGTTCTTCTCCTTCGTCCAGACAGGGCTTAGAGGCCAAACATCCCTCATATTTCGATCCACAATGCTTGTGTTGCTCTCGATTGTTATAGCCATAGTCACATTTCTCACAGTAATAACCGTATCCCAGGAATCCGGTGATACTGGTAATGGTATTGAAATGTTCATCGTGATGATAGACGTAAATGTATTTTCCGTCTTTGAAATTTTTGCCTTGAAACAACAGAGGTCCGCGCACTTCTTGAGGGTGTACTTTTAAGTTGTAGCGTGGAGTTACGATGTCTTGCAATTTTTGCATTACAGGAATGCCGCAGAGTGTGTCTTTGGATATCCCAGCTTGCTGTAACAGGAGTTCTGCTTCACTTCGTTGTTTGGCTCGGTCCGATTGTCAAATGTTCTCCCAGGCTCTTTTCCATTCTGCCGTGTCGTTCTTGTCGGCATACGTTTGTCCCACGACAATGGCACTGTCTAAACACATCTTCTGGTCTTGAGTGTTGTTAATTTGAATGATGCTGCGCTTGACGCTGCGAAGGTCGTCCACCAATAACACCTTTTTGCGTCCGGTCCTTTGGGGAAGAGAAACGTGGGTCATGAACAGTGTCGCTTTTCCATCGGTGATGTGAAACTTGTCGTTGGATTGTTGCAGGTGTTGAATCTTGTCGATGACTTTGGAAGGTGTCAATTCTGATGGGGTGCTGAACTCAATCCAAACGGGAGATTTCAAACTGTCATGATGAATGGAAAATCTCAAGCGATCGTCTTCTTTGGCTTCACATTGCTGTTTCAGTGTGGTTAACATAGAATCCCACACATCGGTGATGAACTCTTCTGCTTTCTCAAACGGTACCTCGGACGTGAAATCTTTAAACTCCACCGTGTGCGTGTAGGCCGTGGTTTTAAATTTTCTAGAGGAGCGCTTTTCCGTTTCTCGAATATGGTATTACTTTTCAGGGTTTACTGGTGGTAGACCTTGGTTTGGTGTGGACTGTCTGGGTCTGGATTCTGGTTCATTTATGTCATCTTCAAAATCGCTGGCATGGATTTGAGCCAAGACTTCAGCTACTGAGCGAGGAAAATAAATCACGTTTCTGTCTCTTACTTATTTCTCTTTTCTCCACGAAATGATGCGATCGTTTCATCTTGACTGAAAAGAGTCAAATGACTACATCTGAAACGCCATGGGTCTCTATATATTCAAGTCAGACCAGTGTATATATAAAGGACCAGTTCCATCCCTCCCAGTATTTATTTCACTCTCAAGCCGACCAAAACGATGGAAAAGCCCAGACAGATCGAACTTCTGATCAGAACTTTGCGAGGTGTCATACGAAAGTTTTCTTCAGACACGCCGACGGACTACCCCCCCCCCTTTCGAGATAAAACTCAAGATACTTGCTATATCTGTCAGAAGAAAGAGCGTTGGGCTACAGTATGTCCAGACCGTCAATAAAGCAAGACAGGAGTAAAAAGAGACAAAAGTCAAGATACCTGTTATCATTGAAAAGAGAAAGGACATTGGTCTTCAGACTGCCCTAAGAAACAATAGGAGCAAGAGGAAGAGAGGGATCCAGAACAGGTAGAAGAGGTACCCTCCGAAAAGGAAGAACCCCAATAAGTTCAGAAACAGAAAAAAGAGAACAAAAGAAGACGAAACGAAAGTGAGGAAGAAGAGAAACCTGTGAAAGTGAAGAAATTCGAAACAAAGAGAGAGAGAACAGAAAGACACAAAAGAAGTCTATGAACTTTTTAAAGTGTTGTGTTGTGAATTGGATTGTAAAATTTGTACCAGAATAGACCAGAGAGAAAACGTAAGTGTCTCTTGGTTTTGATGTTTTAGAATAAGGACCTACACTCATGCACTAACTCACGTACATCATGGGGAAAAAGGGGACTTTGAGTTTTGGCTGACCACTACATGTTTGCCCCCACCCACTCCGAAAATATTTCTGCGGGCTCCCCTGGTGGGGAGGAATCTGATTACAACACCAATGAAGATAAATGTCATGATTCTCAGAACTGCGTAGCCTGTTTGACAAGGGGATGCTAGATATCATCACTTAAGATTTTTGGTGCCACAGAAAACAAAGGATATTCAAGCCGAAGAAAATATACACAGATGAAAGACTTGATATAAAATATTCACATACTATGAAGGTTATATGTTCACCAATATTATGGCTAGTACGTGGGACACTGAATGAAATATTTTTCAGTCATATTTAAAGGGTCTTCAAATAAAAGTCATGTCTCCCCAACTCAAATATTTAACAATGTCGGTAAGGTTCTCTATTAACCAAAGATTGCTATGCAATTAAATGATATTCATTGAGAACATATTTTGCGATAATTATTATCAGTACCAAGATACCTTCGTCATTATAAACATTCTCTCTCTCTCTCTCTCTCTCTCTCTCTCTCTCTCTCTCTCTCTCTCTCTCACACACACACACACACACACACACACACACACACACACACGAATGATTGGATATAGACTTTCTTTCTTCATGTGTGTAGATATCTTGTTAGAAACTGGTGGCGAACACTAGTTAGATTAGAAGTAGTGTGAAATCTATTTGACATGGTGATGATAACAGAGCCTAAATTTGATTACTCATTTTAAGTCGACCAAATTACTTTTGTCAACAGACTGCTTAGCCACTTCGCGCGCCTGCGAAACTTCCGGTTTTGCTTCTCATTATAAAGAAGTTTCATATAAGGACGAAAGCACCGCATATAAAGAAGTTTGCACATCATATAAGGACGAAAGCACCGTATATAAAGAAGTTTGCACATCATATATAAAGACGAAAGCACCGCATATAAAGAAGTTTGCACATCATATAAGAACGAAAGCACCGCATATAAAGAAGTTTGCACATCATATAAGAACGAAAGCACCGCATATAAAGAAGTTTGCACATCATATAAGGACGAAAGCACCGCATATAAAGAAGTTTGCACATCATATAAGAACGAAAGCACCGCATATAAAGAAGTTTGCACATCATATAAGGACGAAAGCACTGCATATAAAGACGTTTGCACATCAGATAAGGACGAAAGCACCGAGCAGCAGGCAGGGTGAACAGACCTTTTTAGTTCCTGACCTTATTTTCACAAAATAAAGGTTCCTACGAAGACTGAAAAAACAATGTCAATAACTCTAAACCGAACCTTCTAACCAAGACTATTTCCGTACGGTTGAAAACGGATAATAAATCGTTTGGGTTAGTTATTTTTGTTATTTTATTTTTTACTTTTTGTTTTTATTTTAGAGTGCGTTTAGTTTACTCGTTGGTCAATTAATTTTGGTTGTTTTTCATCCTGCCTGCTGCTATAATTAACCAAAGATTTTATCCAGACCTATACGATATCTGGATCTTGGGTCATGTAGTTTTATTGTTATAAATCCGAACGGAACAGCTTGTGCTCTTGAAAATAAATTTTTAAATTTGATCATATTCATATCCCCTGAAAACCATGTGTAATAAATATTTTGTAGCGTGTTGTTATCTACTCCATTAAACACAACCAAAATATTACAGTTATCTCTGATCACTTTAGGTATTTGTGTATATCGCTGAGTAACATAAATCACGTCAGTATTTTTATGTCTACCTCTGGAAAATATTCTAGCTGGATTTGATTGTTTGTCCAGCATAACGTCATCGTACACCACTAAATTATTAATAAATCCATCTAGGTCATCTACAGATGGGACTTCATCAATATCGGTAATAAAGTCAACAACATCATTACCGTCTTCATTCAGCAATTTTGCATTTTCATTAAAATCTTTAAGTACTTCGTAACACCGTTGATCATCTACAGATGGTGCTACCAAATATAATTTATCCCACTTCAGCCATCTCATTATTAGATTAAGAAATAATTGTGTTTTGCCTGATCCAGATGGGCCTATTATAATCATTCTGATAGAATTCGGTAGCGCTGGATGGTGTTTTACTGGTTCCTGTTTTTGTGTCGCAGAAAAGTCAATTATATCCATATAATAAATAACACGGACTTATATTGCGTTCGATATAGAGTACCTACACCTACTGCCGAATTAACAACAATAACAACGAAGAATAAAAGACGTGCAATTACAGGCAAGTGTGTGAAATGTGGTACAAAAAAAATATAAATTTATTGCATCAAAGACAGGTGGAGATATCGCCGCTTCATTAGGGAAATTACCAGGAGCTCCATGGGCTAAATACCCAGGTGAGAAACATCTTTCTGGATATAATTATTGTGGTCCTGGAACTCGACTTGATATCCGACTTGATGATCAAGATCAACCAAGACCAGGAGAGTATCCAATAAATAAGATTGATCAAGCGTGTCATGTTCATGACGTTGCGTATAAAAGTAAAGATTTACAACAACTGCATCTCGCAGATGTAAAATTGATACATGCGTTAAATTCTATACCTAATAAATCTGTCAGAGAAAAACTCGCTAGTTTTCTAGTAACAACTGCCATGAAAGGTAAAATAATGTTAGGGGCTGGTAATTAATTATATAACTATTATAATGGAGTCTGTTTATTATAGCCCAAGATGATATTGGAGAGGCAGATCAGCGATTACTAAATTATCTGAAGAGGCAAAAGTATCACGTTCTGTTGCTGCAGCGTGGTTATCAAAACAAGCAATATGGCAGATTTATCTACCACCACCTAAAAAAATTCAGTACGCACATTTTGATGTCAGCACCCCTAATGAAGATCATCAAGCAGATATTTTATTTTTACCACATGACACCATTAAAACACGTAGACGTCAATCACGCACGTACAAATACGCATTAACTGTCGTTGACGTTACAAGTAGACATAAAGAAGTGGAACCATTATCAACAAAAACAGCATCTGAGGTTGCATCTGCGTTTGAGCGAATTTAGCAACGTGGTGGTCTACGATGGCCATAATTATTACAAGTTGACCCTGGCAAAGAATTTCTTGGTGCGGTATTATCGTTGATGAAAAAACATAATGTTAAAATCAGACGAGTACATACTGAAATTCATCGTGATCAGGCAACCTTTGAACAATTTAATCGAACACTTGCTGAGCGGTTATTTGGATATCAATATGCAAAGGAAATATCCACTGACTTTAAGTCCGGGGAGAGATCTCGTGAATGGGTTTCAAGGTTACCAAGTGTGATAGCTGCTTTGAATAATCAAATTACTCGTTCAACTTCCATGAAACCTTCAAATGCGATCACAAAAAATATATACCAATACAACGCCGTGAATCTTCCTCTCAACCAGTATTAGGTAATTTAACTGTAAGATATTTATACGAACCTGGTGAACTTGAAGGTGGTAAAAAAAGAGCAACTGATCCTATCTGGAGTGTGACTACACATACAATTTCTAGCGTGGTAAGATCCACTGCTAGACCTGCAATCTACAGGTTAGATTCAACTGCTCCTCAACGTGGATTTGTACGTGAACAATTACAGGTAATTCCTAAAGATACACAATTACCACCACATACAATTACATAACCAGAACCTCTACGTCGATTGCATTCAAGACAGGTTAGCATCACATTATCACGTGTATGACCAAGATCACTATTAATTCTGTCTACGGTAAATTGTCTTAGATTATTATTCGAATATTGCCAGAACATTATTGTGTTACAGCTTGCACAATTATTATTCTGTTGTTGTTTTAGTGTTATAATAAATTCAGTATCGATATCAAAATCACGATTATTTTTTTTTTTGGCCACATTGCTTATAACCATACAGTTTTTTCTTATTACGTCATTACTAACAGTTTGATCATTATTTTCTGTAAAATTCATAATAACCCTATGTAGTTGATATATTCTTCTGACTCGAGATACTGCGAGATAGACTAAATTTGACCATTCGATCCGATCATCGACAATCCAGATATTTGTATTAGAAATAGTTAATCCCTGTGACGAATGGATCGTTATAGCGTATCCTAACGTCCACGGTGATTTATCTATACTCAGCGCATTCTCAACAACATCAACAGCAACCAAAACAATATCATTCAAGACAAGATTTTGCATCCCACCGCCAGGAATTTCAACTTCAATATTCTGTCGTCGAGTATCTGTTGGGCGATAACATAATGGTACAGGCAGATTTGAAAACTTTTCTTTATGTAACGTAAATAATTTCTCCTGCAGTTTATCACGAACTATTTTTCTACTTGCGACTATCAAATCAGCAGGTCTCCATAAACTCAAAAAATCATTCATATTAGTTTCTGGAATTACTTTACGCATTATCTCACATTGTATTTTATCTGGCTGTAGTCCGATTAACCTTTTAAGTTCTTTCAGCGGTTCATCAATAGCTCTATGGTCATCATTTATTTCTTCATAATAATCTACGTTATTCTTTAGCCATTCATGTGGTGACTGTCCAATAAAGGGTAGTGGTTGACCATGATCGCCACACATAATTACAGCAGTATTCTTTGTTAATAACCAATCAAGAAATGTTTTTAATATTTCTAACGACACCGTGTCTATCTCATCCCATATGATATATTTAGGTACATATTTCTCACCCATTCGTTCAGGAGTCCATGTATCTCCGCACCATCTGAAGAAACTATGATAAGTACATGATTTTACTCCTCGTTCCTTTATTACTCTGGCTAATTTGTGTGTAGGTGTCAAAAAAATTATATCTGAACTATTATTTAGGAATAATTTAATCACACGTGTTGTTTTACCTGAACCACCACATCCATTGAGATAAACAGTCTTGTGTCTAGCCACAGGATCATATACAGATGGTGCTGATGATAATTCTGATATCTGATTATTTTTGTAATAGTTCTCCATAATTTCAGTGTCAGCAGATTCAGAGTAACTAAATATATTTTCATGTTTTATTCTCCATGATCCCTATTCACCATTACCAAGTAGTGGTTTTAGCAGATCTGTGTATTTTTTATTTATGTAGAACGAATCCGTGGCGACTCTGACAGCGTGAAGAGAAAATTTATTTATCATCGATAATAGATTTATCGAAACATATGCTAACATCGATGATCTTAAATGAGTAAACTGCGGTGATTCTCCATCCATATAACTCACGATTGTACCTAATTTAGTTCCGTTTGATACATAAGCATTATTTCGATTTACAAATGTGTTTTTCTCTGTTGTATCAGCGATTATAAAATCGAGCTCGACGTCGTCCATAATCAATCTCGTGCAGTGTCGTTTATGATCATATGCTCCTCCTTGAGCATATTTACCAATTATCTTTCTATCGAGATCTTTTGCAACTTTCTCATCATGCTCATCTCTGCATTTACGAATATTATCAGCGATTTTAATAATATCATCTTCGCTGAGGTCGGGAAATTCTCTTCTAGCATCATCAATATTAAATTTATCTGGTTCTGGTAACCAAACCTGTTTTTGTGGACGATACGATATAATCGCCTCATTTACTCTCAATGATATTAAAACTTCAGCATGAAGCATATATCGTAATAGTACTATTGGAACCGAGTATTTTTCTGAAAAATGTCTTCCAAACCAAACATAATTAATCGGATGGAGATTTTCTGCAAATTCGAATGATTCTACACGAGCAAATCCTGTTAGATCGAACTCTGGTAATGGTCCGTTTATCGCAACTCTGGCCATTTCGTGTGACGGATGACCAAATCTCCTAAAATATTCAGAACATTTTCCGTATCCAAGAAAACTTCCAGGATAACATGCCACCATATCAACGGAGATAACGTTGTTGTAATCGTATTTAGTATTCCACAATCCTCCGTGTCCGTATTCTGCGCAGCTTTTCTGGACATCTTCGAGAAATTCCGATCGTGTTGGTTTCCACGAATTTTTCTCCTGAGCAAAGTGAGCAGCGACCGATGGAACAGTAAAACAATTATTTAATAATTCTCCAACCTTGATATCGTCGGAAGTATATTTTAATGCGAGATTTTTCATCTCCTCGTGTAGAGATTCTGTACGATAAATATCACCATTAGGCCATACAAACTGATCATAATAATCATCTTCTGAACTCTGGAATAACCAAACAGAAACAGGATCATATTTACTTATATCACCGATAGCATCAAATATATGACGATTATGAAATTTAATTGTTCTATCCCGTGGAAATATTGTTACTGCTGCAGTCCATGTATGCGAATTATGATCAATAATATCTATCGGAGCTCCTCTTGATTCATATTTCGATTTATATAAAATATCTCCTGTCAGCGTCTTTACTGTTATTGTGAATTTTAATAATCTCCCTAGTTTATCAACGTCACTAATAGATGCTCCGGTATCCTTGACTGATTCTGCCCACGTATTTACTTTTTTACTCCGTAGTTCTGTTAAACCATTACCACGCATCGCGTTTATAAAATATTCCGTTACTCGTTCAGCTACGCAGTTTATTCTTGATTCTGATAGTTTCATCGGTTTGAGATCTTCAGCGTTAGGTTTATCATTCAGCGGATATATTGCGTACACAACAGCAGTTACCAGATATGATCGTTCATAATACGGTTTATCAACACCGGTTAATGTTCCTGGTTTGGAATTTTTATTTAATAAAACAATATTATTTCCTGATTGTACTCGTACTGGATCGCATTATCACGAATAATCCAAATATCATCTTCTGTATTTACAATGAATTTTATTAGAATAAAATATTTTTGATCATCAAGGTGATTAATAATCACTTTTCCTCGTTCGTCATTCATCATATTAGTAACATTCCCGACTCTGAATGTTGACCAAACATGAGCAGCACCACTATTACGAAATTCCCTCTTTGCTTCACGGATACGCTCTGTTATTTCTATATTTGTTAATGCTAAATCCTGCAGCGAAATACTAAATTTGTACTCAGATAATCTATCGAGATCGAATCTGGATCTTCGTGGTTTAATCGTATATAATCGTTCCATATAATTAAGGCAAATATTCAAATTGAAATTTTAGTATATAATAATGATTGAAACAAAGAACAAGTGTGCTTGGCTCAAAATCGGACATACTTCTCCTTGTAATAAACCATGTGTAAATAAATTCTGTGGATATCATATGCAGAACATCAAATATGTGAGTTTAGGACCAAACCCATGTATTCAATGTGGTATTGGAGTAAGAGGAAAAACTCAGCTGTGTTTAAAATGCGGCGGAAAAAAATACAGAGAACTAAAGCGGTATTTCGATAAGAAAACGTCATGTGAATCTCCTATAAAACCAGAAGAAGATTATTTGACCAGATTCTCAAAATAATGATTTAAACAAATGTCATTTATATACAATGAATCAAACAAATAATCAGATTCAAAATAATGATATTGACAATAATTTTATAATGAATCAAACAAATAATCAGATTCAAAATAATGATATAAGAAAATTAAAAGATGAATATTATCTGAAATATGAATTTGTGAAACATCCAGTATTTACAAATTACGAAGCATCTCGAGATGGTGTTATTAGAAACTGTAAATAAAAAAAAACAGTTGGTAGTGTTAATATTCCTGGTTATTTTAGATTTACTGCTGAGGGGAAAAAATATTTATCACACAGATTTATCTATGAATGTTTCCACGGGATTATCGAAGATTGGCTTGTAATTGATCATATTGATGGAAACAGAAAAAATAATCGATTATGTAACCTTCAGGCTATTACATAAAAAGAGAATTGCAAACGTGGAAATACTGGAAAATGTAGGAGGTTTGCAAAAAGATCTATTATATCCAAGAATAAAGAAACCGATGAAGAAATAGTTTTCCCATCAATGAATGCTGCTGCCAAATATTTTGATATATATCCACAATCAGTACAATATGTTGCAAATTGCTATTATAGATTCGCATTTCCGAAAACATTTGAACAAAAAATTAAGTTTCGATACGCATAAACAGGTAGATAAAAAAATCAAGTAGAACGCAATTCACCCGTTCAAATATTGCAAAACGATTAATGAAAGAGCATGAGGCTCTTTTTTTGTTAAGTTTCATTGTGGCTACACTCACTGTCGCTTGAATCAAATAACATAATTTTTCTTAGTTGTATTACACGATTATCTATAATCTTTTTCTTCTCGTATTCACGAGATAGTTCAGATCTGATATTTTCGATCGAACGTGCAAGAGGAGCAAACAGCTTCACCTATTTGTCAATTATTATTTCTCCCAAGGATTCCAACATTGATTTATAAATCAGTTTCATGAACCTGTACTCAGATGTCAATGTGTGTTTACCCTCGATTTTTCGCTGTTTCAATATTTCATAATCGCATAATATTTTTTCAGGATTGAGATTATCAGAGAGATTTATTCCCTCATGCTGTAGTTTTTTGATAGCGGAAATAATAGCATTAATATTTTCTTGGTTCATTATATAATAAATATTTCTTCAATATAAAAAATATTTACAAAACATATAATCACAACACAACCCCATATGAGCTCCTAGATTGTCAAACAACATTCTAGCAAGGTCAGGGGCATTCGAAATTAGACGAAACACATTTATACAGACTCAACCCCCATGTGAACCCCTAGGTTGTCAAACAACATCCTAGAAAGCTCAGAGGGTGATCCGTAATTTTTATTAACGACACAAACACAACACATAAACTTATCCTAATGGACGGCACAAACACATAAACTTATCCTAATGAATATATGATTGTATGATCATGATTATATATACATTTGATTATGATTTTGATTTTTTGCAGACAGCACAAACATAAACTTATCCTAACTTATCCTATTGAACATATGATTGTATGAACATGAATATATACAAATGGTGATGATTTTGATTTTTGCAGACAGCACAAGCATAAACTTATCCTAATGAACGTATGATTGTATGAACATGAATATATACAAATGGTGATGATTTTGATTTTTGCAGACAGCACAAACATAAACTTAACAACAAACTTAACTATTGACGGAATACAACGGGGGGGGGGATTTACCTACGTCCAAGAGATTTTGTACACTCTCCCCCCATACAAAACCCCGGGGAGTGCAAAAGTACACCCACCACGTGGTTACATGGTGGGAGAGTTGTATTATTTTTCTATTGGGTTTCGTACCTCCAATTATAAATAGCATCCGTCGCCGAATGCAAGATAATATATCTTAACATTTTTGGAGACTCGAACACACAGAGTCTTCAGAACTTGATCTACGTACAAACGCCTTAACACCTCGGCCACCGCTCTCTTATGAATATATACTTAAATTTAAGTATATAAACTATTTGCACTGTCTCACATGTGATTACTAATAGAATAAAATTAGTTATTGTAGAACTGTAGCGTGAATTTACTTCAATTTTTCAAACATAATTCATAAATTAATCGCATATTACATTTTCTGTATGAGTTATCGTTCGTTAGGTCAAAATACATGTGTTAGAGCTAAAAATAACTCTACGCACTTGTATAAACCGACGTGAATTTAAGGTTATCAGAGTCAAAAGATGCATCAATACTCCTCTCTGTTACAAATTGCTGCTTCACTAACAACTAATTGCTTACAGAGAACAAATAAATCACTAAATAATTAATGAAAACAAGATATCTTAGTTGTCTATAAATCAAACGTAGTAGTAAGGGAGATAATCGTTTAATTTGCCCTGCAGAGAGAGAGAGAGAGAGAGAGAGAGAGAGAGAGAGAGAGAGAGAGAGAGAGAGAGAGAGAGACTCTGGAGAGAGAGAGAGAGAGAGAGAGAGAGAGAGAGAGAGAGCAGAGTTATCTCGCTTCATTATATGTACAATTACCTCAAACATATATTATTCAGATTTTAATGACTTTGAGTATTATTCAACCCATCAGATTGAAGAATTTGTAACAATTTCATGAAACAGAGTACCATTTAACCTATTTGATTAAGAAAATTCTAAATATTTCACGAAACAGAGTACCATTTAACCCATCTGATTAACGAATCAAAGCACCATCTAACCCATCAGAATGAGAAAAATCAGTAAAAAAAAATAATTATATTATTTCAGAATCAGATTATTTTTTCCCTTGATTATATCAGGAAATATTTACTCGGACGTTCTACGAGCGTATATGTAGATTAATATTTAGTGATTCTTATCTTGAATCCAAAATGTGTCCTGTCTGGTCAGTAAGCTTGAAATTTATTCTTGACAATAATGGATTATGTACAGCAGCAGAGAGGGTGAACAGACCATTTTGCTTGAGACATTATTTATAAAAAAATAAGGTTCCTACGAAGGCTGAAAAAATAAGGTCACCGACGTTAAACCACAACCACTAATTGGATTATCTCGTTACTTTATCTCTGACGCGCGTTTTTATTTTTAGGAATTTTTTGTTTACGCGTTGCTCACTCAGTATTGGACGTTCACCCTCTCTGATGCTGTAAATTAAACAGCCATTATAAATATTATCAATAATGATTGGAGAACCACACTCAGCTAGATTAGCTCGAGAGCGACTACAGGCAATCAAAAAACATTTTCCCGTCCGTGATTTAGTCAAACAACAACTACAAGCTCGTCAGGAGTCTCAAGTGGAATTTGCAGAAGGTGCAAAACAATTATTTAAACCGATTGTCGAACCAACAAAGAAAATTATTACAGCAACTGAGGCAACACAAAGAGCTCTTGAAACATTACCTGTTGATATTGCTGGCCGTATTCAAGTAGCTCAACCATCACCACAACCACAACCACAACCACAACCTAAACCACCAAGAACCAGAATTAAGATAATGGATAAATTTACACCTGAAGGTATTGCTGCTATCAGGGATCCAAAAAAATTAATTGATATTGCCGCGTTTGGATATTATGAAAGACAAAAATATGTAAAACCAGAACATGTTAAATCTCTAAACTTTGCCAATTGAATCAAGGATGTATATCGCATCGCTTCTGATATTCCAGAAATTAGATCTAATGAAGATATTATTAATTTTAATGAATTTGATGAGGCTGTACATAAACATATCAAAAGAACTAAACAATTACAGAAACCAGTAAAAACACTTGGAGAACAAGTTCAACAATTTCCACAATCATTTCGTGATTATCCACAACCACAATTACTATCACCACAACAACGAGAACAACCATCACCACAACGATCACAACAACTACAACAAGAGCTACAACAACGAGAACAACAACGACAAGAAATGATGAAACGATTGAAATCACCACGACAATCAGTTAGAACAACAGAGGAAAAATATCAAGATCCTGGCGCAACTGGAAGTGGTTTAGGAAGTGGCCTTATTACTTGTCCCAATAACGTCCTTGCTGATGTTGATCGATTAGAAATTCTCATTGGAGGAAAGCGAGCTGGCAATAATTCCCCAGAAATCATTAATGAAGCAGCTGATATTTGTAAACGATTATTTACAGGTGGTGTTATGGATATTAATGTGTATCGGTCCCTCATTAATGAAATCGCCGATGATTATCATAGTGACTGAGTATGTAATTAGATGCAATTAGTGATAAAATCACTTAATAATAATATGATCATACACAATACTCATAGACCAACCATGGTCATGGTAATAAATTCACGATTACCAGTATACAAAACGACTTACGGAGATGGACTAGGTGATGTTGTTCAGGGTCTATTTAGAAGGATAGCCCCAAAAGCAATACCGATTGCAAAGCAATTAGGAATGAAAGCTATTGATGTTGTTCGTGAAAAAGGTATTGGCGCTGTTGGTGATGTTGCTAGCAAAGCATTCTCAGCAATCAAGGATAGACTAGCGCGATTAATACGACGAAAACCTCAGCCAGTAAAATTACCCAGCACTGAAGTGATGCCCGCAAATGTCAGTAAAATAATAAATCAAGCTGCTAATCAAAAACTAGCAGAATTAGCTGATGTACCAATGTCAGAAAAAGAAAAAAATATAACCGCTAGTCTGATAGCAGGAAGCGGTCTTCGTGTTAGACGAAGGCGATAATAATAAATATGTTCAAGCGTATATCTGATCCCGCGTTTGACATGGATGTACCAGTTTTAAAAGATGAATCTGTGCGCGATTATCAATATTATTCTTATGACGCACGAGAGCCAAATCAGCGTGGAAAAATTAATCTGCAAGTTCAGGATACAAGCAGATACTTCTTACCCGCTGAAGCATTTATCGAGGTTGAAGGTGAGATTTTGCGAGCTGATAATACTCCATACGCAGTTGATACGGGTGTTGGTTTTGTTAACAACGGTGTTATGGCTTTATTCAAAAGCGCCATATACATGATTGATGGAAAACTTATTGAAGCAATCTATAATGATGTTGATGTTGCCACGACGATACTTGGTCTTGCGCGATATATTGATGATTACTCAAGATCAGCTGGTCCATCAATGATGTTTGTAAAAGATACTTCTAATTCTCCAGAGTATCAACAATATGAAATAGGACGACCAAGAAATTTTGCCAACAACGCTGATGTGATCAAAATATTGATACTGGTTTACAAATATCATTTAGATTTTACAACATTATATCCGATTTATTACTTTTCGCTGGAACATTTAGATTTGTTTAGACAATCCGTCGTTGATATAAATTTCCGAGCTCGCGTAAACAGAGATACTGCAACTATTCCTGATTACAGAGCTGTCGCTGTTATACTCAGCGATAAATCGATGTTACTTGAAGGTGTTGGTGGACGAATGAGAGTTATTGATGCCTCAGTAGAAAACATGTAATTAAATCAGTCATAATAATTATAAATGTCACATCTAGTTAATGTCAGTCTGACACCTGGTCAGATTAAAAAGCTACAATCATCATCAAAAAATAATTGTGCGGCAAAAATATCACTAAAGCGAGAACAAATCGCGAGTGGTCCGAATAAGCTATCATTATCAGAACGCCAGCATATGCATTTCAATGAAGCAAAAAATTGAATAAAGGTATAAAACTCAATCTTTTTGCGAGTGTCATTAAGGACATCGTTAAAACGGGTCACATATTTTCACTTCTCGCAGCAATACCAGCATTAATAGCCGCTGTAGCCCCAGCTGTTGCAAAAGCAGCTGCATTAGGCGATGTTGGAACCGCTGCTGGAATGGCGTTAAAGAAAGCAACGGGTCAAGGAATTATGCACGCAGAAAATTTAAAAAAAAGATCACGGGCAAAACAACGCGGAAGACGTCTAAGAGCACCAAACGTTCCACAGCCGGGCCGTCTAAGATTATCAGGCCCAGCATACGGTCGCGGTCTAAGATTGTCAGGGACCCCATATTCATGGTACGGAAAAGGTCTAAGGCTGCCCCGGTAACTTCGTCATCGAATTCGATGATTCTTCCTATGTCTAATTTTGATTTACTTAATGCCACTAAGCAACTGAATATAAAAAAACTTTAGAGGAGTTTTTATGCGTGACCAATTACCTACCGTTGCGATGCAACATGAAACTAGTATTATTAATCTCGATAAAAACTCTGGTTCAGGCACTCATTGGGTGGCGTATGCAATTGATCCACGTGGAATTATTTATTTTGATTCGTATGGGTTGGCACCACCAAAGGAATTTTTAAAATATGTAAACACAGTGGAAAGCAAGAATTCGATGCGTTCTAAAATCTGGTATTCACATTACCAATACAAAAAATAACTGATCCACCGATATGTGGTCGAGACGTACTCGCTGTACTTGATGCTGTATCAAAATCAACAACACCACCTCATAAAGTCGTGAATGAATATGCCACGTTGTCACACTTAAACAGATATCAGTAAATATAATGGTAGATATTTACGGAAGATCTTCTCGCAAAGCTCAGCAGCAAGTCGATTTATCTAAATATGCAACTCTTGATCAGCTCAGAAATGAAATCGATGATTTATTAAATATCACAAGTGTGGATCAAAATGAAGTCGTTGTTTTTCAGGATAAACATGGGCGATCAAAAACGAGTAATATACAATTGCTAGATGTTCTTATACGAATTCCCACCGCGGTTATTAATAATATCGTTATTTTTTTTGATCAAGGTAAAATACAAGATTCTGGTAAGTCAGTTAACGATTTTATCAGGCGAGCTGGTGATTCATTCACGGATTACATTATCATGAACCGAAATAAAATTATAGACCATGGAAACCCAACCGTAGATACAAATGCAGCAACAAAAAAATACGTCGATGATCAAGAATCTAAGTACGTATTAGTCAACGGTGGTATAATGCGTGCATTTCTCAATATGAATAATAATGGTATTAATAATCTTAGAACACCAGAATCTGATTTTGACGCTGCAACGAAGAAATATGTAGACGATAGCAACATTCCTATAACAACTTCGTTAAAAACAATCAATGATGAAATGACTACACTCAATGGTACTTTTACTAATCACATACAAGCTTTCTTAAATTTTCGTAGAAACATAAACAAACCCATTAAAGATTTTTTGGGGGAACAACCAACCGTTGATATCAAACTCTCCGAAATTAACACGAAACTCAACGACATTATTAACGGAATATGTAGCATTGTTAAAAAATCTAATCTGATTAAAATTCCACACGGACAAATTAAAAATATCGTGTACACGGTAGCATCAGGGTCAACAACATGGACACCGCAAAATAACACTCTCGAACATACCGCAGAAGTAACTGGGTTATACAGGTTATCCCTGTACGGTTTGGAAATTACTGCTGCCACTTCATTATCACTGAATGTATATCATAATCCTCTATTGGTGATGCTAACCAAGAACATCAAAGAAACGTTTACGTTAACATAACGGAAATGCCCCCGAGACGTTACTGGTGGTGCCTGGAATTCGTAGCTGAAACTGTTTAATTACTCAATTAAATGACGTTGCTAGTATAATGAATCAAGTGACTGAGTCACTTATCGACGTTCAAAGTCACAGATAGGCTCAAGTATGTGAGTGTCAAACCAAACTAAAAAATATCATCGACGATTATACAATAAAAGTAAAAAAATATCGCAGACGTATGGTTGTTATTGATATAATCGTTTACTTAGTTTCTGCTGTTGTTGCTGGAACCGGATTATTATTATCAACAATAACAATGACAGCACCTACAGTTGCAACAATTGTCGTTTCAACGGCAACAACATGCGCAGGCACTCTCAGTATTATCGCTAAAAAGATATCTACGTGTACAAATGATAAATTACACGAGTATATAACAAAACTACATACAGCAACATCTTATTCTAAACTATCATCGTATCTTTCTGCGTATCTCAGCGATGGTAAAATATCTGATGAGGAGTTCGCAACGATAATGAAAACCTACGATGAAGCATTCCTTGACAATAGCCAAGGTGATAAAGTAACTTGCGCGACTGAAGATTGAATTCATGAGATTGCGTTCTATTAAATAACGGAGTATTTTAAATAATGTCGACGTTGGAACTATTACAGAAGATCGTCACTAATACAACGCCGTCAAAAACTACTATTATATCATTAAGTTCGACCAATCCTGAATTTAGCGTTAACTTTCCAACTGCAATTCCAGCAAGTGAAATAGCGTTAGCACAATTACGAGTTTATCATAGCTGGCCAAATATCAGGTCAAAATCGTTTGGTGGACTATCAGCAAATAATTCACTGGTATTTGCGAATAAGAATAAACCTGATGGAACTCCTGATTGGCAAGTTGTTGGAATTTCAACGGGCAGTTATCAAATAGAACAGATTAATGATGAGTTCCAACGCAGAATTAAATCTATTACAGGAAAAAATCCAAAATAGCAATCACTGTTTACGATACAACATTATCAGCGGCGATTGAAATAAATTCCCCTGATTATGTTGTAGATATTTATCAAAGTTCCACCAGATCAGTGTTAGGATGGCCTGATGTTCCTCCAGATCAAAGGTCAAATGGAATTCCAGAACCAACCAAAAATGAATTTAAAACAAGCGAAAAAAGATTCATTAAAGATCCAGAATATCGAAATAAAAATGTATGGTATTATATAAAATTTGAATTTGATCCAAGCAACGATGAACATTACTTTACTGATTTCGACGGTCAAAGGATCCCAAAGATAACTAGATCAGCATTTAATGTTATCATCGTAGACGCCAGGACGCGGACTACTAGAGATATTGTTGATGAAGAATTTTTAAAAATTTTTTTAGATCTTCTTAAGCCTGAATACGATAAAAAAAACTTAATGATTTAAGAAGTTTATTTATTTCATTATCTCAACATTATGACGATGGTGTAAAAAATCAGATAATCGAGTCAATAAAACATTTAAATGGGATCTTATTTGATTTATATATCGCTAATCGAAGTATTATAAACGTTGCGACTAAAGTCGATGAAAATATTTACACATCTCCAAAACTTAAGCAATTATTTCTTGATCATTACAAAATAACAGAAAAAGATTTACAAACATTTATAATACCAAATTTAAATAACGCTGAAATAGAAAAACAACTCAACGATGTCATTGATGAATATTTCCCTAAAATACATGCAGCGTGGATAAAAATAGCCCCACCACCGGTTATTCTTAAACATAATAATGATCCATACGGTGGAGGCCGTCATATCTCGCCTGGTATTGTTAATATAACATCAACGATCGCAGTCAATCTAGTATGTGATGTAATTGATGGCAGCTATCAAGTAGATCTTTCAAAATCTAGCCAGGCCCAGCAAGGATATATATTATATACATTTAGCCCTCAAGCGCCTCCCGGGTGGTTAATTGTATCTGAACCAATTAACCCAGTTTATCAACGTGTACATAATCCGTTATTATCAAGGATACACTTTAAACTTACGGACCAAATAGGACGTATTTTGGATTTACAGAATGAAACCTTAAGTATAAATCTGTATGTGAGATCATAGAGCGTTTTATCACAATGCGTCATCGTAAAACAAAAAAAAATATCCGAATCGGATCAGAATAGTTTTTTTTTACTGGGTTAAGTCGTAATTATTATAAATAAATAAACTGTATACTAGTTTTGCCAGGGATTTTGTTTAGCCATTATCACATTAACTCCACTTTCATTATCATTATCACTTTCATTTTCATTTTCAAAATGCTCTCTTAACTGTCCTATACGAAAGTTTATAATCTTTTTCTGTTCGTATTCATGAGATAGTTCTAGCTTAATTTTGTCAATAGCTCGCGAGAGAGGTATAAACAGCTTTACCTGATCATCTGTAGCTGTTGCCAGCCACTGTAACATTGCCTGCTGGATAAATTTCATGAATTTATAATCAGATGGTAGTGTGTACCTGTTCTCTAATTTTAGTTGTTGTAATGATTCAAAATCACATAGAATTTTTTCAGGATTAAGATTATTAGATATATTTACACCGTTATGCTGTAATTTTTTAATCGCAGAAATAATAACATTAATGTTTTCAGAATTCATTATATTATATATGTTTGTTTAATATAAAAATAATAGTCCCTAAGGACTGTTTCAAGATGATTATATACATATGAAGATGATTATATACATATGATTATATACATATGAAGATGATTATATACATATTATATACATATTATTATGATTATATACATATTATTATGATTATATACATATTATTATATACACATGAAGATGATTATATACATGTGAAGATGATTATATACATATGATTATGATTATATCTTAATTAAGGACAGCACAAAACACAGGATCTTAATTACAGTAGCGTATTTACAGCAAGCATATTTACAGCACAGTTACATATAAACTTAATTCTAAGAACTTTAACTCTAGGACAACACAGTTACATATAAACTTATCTTATGGACGCATTCGCATAGACACACCCCCCAGCGAATTCCTAATCGAAACGAAATATTAGAAATTCAGAGGGCTGTCTAGGCATTGCGATTTTATGTAAACCCCCCCCCCCAAATCAAGCATATTTACAGTAACGTACTTACAGTAACGTATCTACAGCAAGCATATTTACAGCAATTATATACAAGGTTTTGTTGTGGGCGGCACAGTTAAATATAAACTTAATTCTAAGAACTTTAACTCTAGGACGGCACAGTTACATATAAACTTAATTCTAAGAACTTTAACTCTAGGACAACACATTTACATATAAACTTAATTCTAAGAACTTTAACTCTAGGACAACACAGTTACATATAAACTTAACTAACTTATCTTAGGGCCTTTTCTCTACGTTTCAATAGAAACTTGCTCACCCTCCCCACATAATCAACCCGGGGGAGTGCAAAAGTACACCCACCACGTGTTGACATAGTGGGAAAGTGTGTAAATCTCTATTGAAACGTAGAACGGGGCGGCCTTCGGCCCAACTAAATAATAAATTTTGGCATCAAATCGCCTTTCGCCCGACAGTTTGCCGGTCACGAGAATCGAACCACGGACCTCGAGCACGAAAATCCAGCACGTTAGCAATCGGCCACCGGACTTCAGTATGTATACATAATGAAAATATTAGTATATAGTTAGCGCATAATGTACTTAAAGTATACAGAATAAAATCAGAATTTATTGTAAATGTATTGTGAATTTCTTAATAAGATCAGAATTTATTGTAAATGTATTGTGAATTTCTTAATAAAATCAGAATTTATTTTCAGTTTCCAAATGCTTGAAACTGCATTACATAAAACCCACAGCTAAAGTCTGTATTAATCAGACGTTGCCAAAGATACTAAAATAATCGATAGCTATACAAACACGCAATGCCAGCTCATTTCTAAAAATAACCTCATGTACAAACTGCTGGATCGCATAAGAACGTAGAAAATATAAATATTATTGAGATTTTACATGATTCATAAAATAATGTGCATAATAGGATCATTATTTATACAACGATGAAATTATTGAAAATTCTCAATTGTTGTAGGGTAAAAACCCCAGCTATTCTCTAATTGATTTTGATGATTTTTCGATAAATTTGACAATAACTCACTAAAAACTGATAAAAAAAAAAAAAATTTTGCTCAACAATCACTTCATTTTAGCAACAAATAGTGATACTTTAGCCAAAGTTTTCTATAAAATCGAAAAATCATCAAAATAAATTAGAGAATCGCTGGGGGTTTTACCCTACCAGCGCTATAAAATCTAGCGAAATTTCATTGATTTTTGGTCATTTTTCATGCAAAAAACGAGATTTTCGAACAAAAAACCAACAAAAAACGAGATTTTCGAACAAAATCAACAAAATAAAAAAAAACATTAAATATTTATAAAGGCGATTTTTATTTGCAATACTGTTGAGAATTATATGTATAACTAAATTCATTGAAATGTTTTTACAGTCGAAGTTTGGACAATCAGAGAATGTGATATGTGTTCTGTGTACTCTTGAAATCGATACTTACTCAAAACAGTGTGTGTTCTGACCCAAACTCGCAATATCATTAGTACAACAAGTATGACAACTACGATATTTACTATTGTGCTTGACGGAGTTGTCTCGCTTCATTATCTGATACCATTATATCATGAAAAAAACATCTACATAAAACACGTGAAACTATGAAAGCAAAAAGGGGGAAAGAAAGAGATATTGATTCATGAAGAGGGTTCTGGTAAATTAACATACTGGAATGTGATCTTTTGTAGAACTCTTTTGGAAAAAACAGATCTCCTGATATTATCTGCCACGTATTTTACTGAACGTGATGTTATGTTAAAATATTTACCAGCAGAATTAATTGATTTAAATATAATTTCTTCACCAGTCTCTGCATTTACGGCTTTAATAGCTCTCGTTCCGAATATTTTACACCTTCCTGTATTTCCGCGTGTAGAATTCTGACTCTGCGTAATAGCTTGCAGGTTATCAAGCGAGTTATCAAGTTTATTACCACTAATGTGATCTATTACGAGTCCATCTTTAATGATCCCAAAATAACACTCGAACACGAACCTATGTGATAAATAATTTTTATTTCTACCGGTATTAAATATAAGATAACCAGTATTATTAACATTACCGACTGGTTTCTTTCATCTACAGTTCCTAATTACACCATCACAAGATGCTTCATAATTGGTGATGATTGGATGCTTCACAAACTCATTTTGCTCCATTTATATACTAATATTATTTGTTTAAATCATTATTTTGAAAATCTAGCGAGATAATCTTCTTCGGTCTTTATAGGAGATTCAGAAGATGTATTTTTTTATCGTAATATCGTTTCAACTCTCTGTATTTTTTACCACCGCTTTGCACACAATTTAGTTTTTCCTCTGACTCCAACACCACACCGCACAAACTACCTTGTCTAACGCATTGCATGTGAAAGCCGCAGAATTCGTTTACGCATGCTTTGTTACAAGAAGAAGTATATCCAATCATAAACCAATGGCATCGATTCTTTGTTTGAATCATATACAAAAGATTAAAATTCAATTAAATATATATTTGTCCTAATTATAATAATGCAGGAATTATCCGCGATTGAACATTCTGGGGCTAGATTTGATCTTGACAGACTGCAGGAATATAAATTTAGTTTTTCTATGCAAGATCTAGCTTTAACGAATAAAGATATAACAAAACGTATCCGTGAGGCCAAAAAGGAATTTCGCGACGATGGTGCGGCTCATGTGTGGTCGACATTCAGAATTGGAAATACTGCTAATGTGATGAATGACAAACGAGGAAGAGAGATTATTAACTACCTTGTTCAGAAATATTTTATTTTAATAAAATTTATTGTAAAGACAGACGATGACATTTGGATTATTCGTGACAAACGTGATTCTATCCATAGGTCAGGAAATAATATTGTTCTTAGTAAAAATTCCAGACCAGGAATACTGACTGGTATTGATAAACCGTATTACGAACGATCATACCCTGTGACTGCAGTTGTATACGCGGTATATCCGTTAAATAATAAACCTGACGTTAGGGATCTCAAACCCAAGAAATTATCATCGCTGACAGCATCAAGGATAAATTGCGTAGCTGAACGGGTTACAGAACACTTCACAAACGCGATACGCGGAAACGGTTTAACGGATTTACGACGCAAAAAAATAAACACCTGGGCAGAAATAGTTAAAGATACCGGAGCGTCTATCAGCGACGTTGCTGAGCTGGGAAAGAAATTAAAATTCCCAATAACGGTGAAGACGTTAGCCGGAGAGATTTTGTACAAACCAAAATATAAATCAAGAGGAGCTTCGATAGATATTATTGATCATAACGCACATGCATGGACTGTGGCAGTAACACTATTTCCACGAGACAGAACGGTTAAATTTTATAATGGTCATGTATTTGATGCTATCAGAAATATCAGTAAAATTGACCCTGTATCTGTGTGGCTGTTTCAGAGTTCGGAATATGATTATCATGATCAGTTTGTACGGTCTAATGATGATATTTATCTTACAGAATCTCTCCATGAAGAAATGAAAAATCTTGCACAACGCCTTTGGCGTGAATACACATCTGATGATATTAAGGTTGAACAATTACTTAATAACTGTTTTACCGTTCCATCAGTTGCTGCTCACTACGCTCAGGAGAAAAATTCATGGAAGCCGACACGATTGGAATTTCTTGAAGATGTCCAGAAAAGTTGTATCGAATACGGACACGGTGGATTGTGGAACACTAAATACGATTATAATGACGTTATCTCAGTTGATATGGTAGCGTGTTATCCTGGAAGTTTTCTTGGATACGGAGAATGTTCTGAATACTTTAAGAGATTTGGACATCCCACACACGAGATGACCAGAGTAGCGATAAACGGACCTTTACCTCCTGATTTAACCGGATTCGCCTGTATAGAGTCGTTCGAGTTTTACGAGGATCTCCATCCGATTGTTTATGCGTGGTTTGGGAGACATTTTTCAGAGCGACGTTGGGCTCCAATAGTACTAATCAAGTATATGCCTGATGCTGAAATTTTAATGTCGTTATGCGTAAGTGAAGCCATTATATCATACCGCGTGCAGAAACCAGTTTGGTTGCCAGAACCGGATGTATTTAATGATACTAAAAGAGATTTTCCTAATCCTGAAGATGATATTGTTAGTGAATGCAGGAGAGAAATTGATGAAAAATTTGCAAAAGATCTCGGCAGAAAAATAATCGGTAAATTTACGCAAGGAGGATCATACGATCATAAACGAGCGTGTACAAGATTAATCATGGACGATGCTGAACTCGATTTTATAATCGCTGATACAACGGAGAAAAACAAATTTATAGGTCGCAGTAATGCTTATTTATCAGACGGACAATTGTGAGCTATACTGATGGCGAGTCACCGCAGTTTACTCATTTAAGATCTTCGATGCTAGCGTATGTTTCGATAAATGTATTATCGATGATAAACAGATTTCCTCGTTACGCAGTCAGAGTCGCGACAGATTCATTTTACATAAATAAAAAATATGCTGATTCGTTAAAACAATTGCGTATTAACGATCATGCATCATGGGGCGAATGGAGAATAAAACACGAGGATATAATCAGTTATTCTGAATCCGCCGATGTTGAAATTGCGAAAACATATTACAAGAACAATCAGCTATCAAGGATGTCATCGGCACCATCTGTATATGATCCTGTAGCTAGACATAAAACCGTTTATCTTAATGGGTGTGGTGGTTCAGGTAAAACAACACGCGCGATTGAATTATTTAATAAATGTTCTGATATGACTGTTTTGACACCGACACATAAACTCGCCAGGGAAATAAAAGAGCGAGGAGTAAAATCGTGAACATATCATAGTTTTTTTAGATGGTGCGGAGACGCATGGACTCCATCGCGGATGGGTGAGAAATACATTCCTAAAATTATTACCTGGGACGAGATATGCACGGTGTCGCTAGAGGCATTAAAAATATTTCTTGATTGGCTGTTATTAAAAAATACTGCTGTGATAATGTGCGGCGATCATGGTCGACCACCACCTTTCATTGGATCGTCTCCACATGAGTGGCTAAAACATTTGTAGATTATTACGAAGAAACAACGAATGACCATAGAGCTATTGATAAATCACTAAAAGAGTTTAAAAAGTTAATAAGATTACAGCCAGATAAAATACAGTGTGAAATAATGCGTAAAGTAATTCCAGAAACTTCTATGAATCATTTTTGGGCTTTATGGAGACCTGCTGATTTGATAGTTGCGAGTAGAAAAATAGTTCGCGATACGCTTCAACAACAATTATTTACGTTACATAAAAAAAATTTCAAATCTACCTGTACCTTTGTGTTATCGCCCAGCAGATACTCGACGACAGAATATTGATGTTGAGATTCCTGGTGGTGGAATACAAAATCTTGTATTAAATGATATTGTTTTAGTCGTTGTTGATGTTGTTGAGAGCGCGTTAAGTATGGATAAATCGCCGTGGACGTTAGGATACGCTATAACGATTCACTCGTCACAGGGATTAACTATTACCGATACAAGTATTTGGATTGTCGATGATCGTATTGAATGGTCAAATTTAGTTTATCTAGTAGTGTCTCGAGTCAGAAGAATATCTCAACTGCGCCGGGTTATCATGGATTGCGTAATAACCGAAGAAATTCCTGACAATTTTGTCGATATCAATAAAAAATTAGCGGGTTATAAACAATATGACAAAAAAAATAATCGCGACTTTGATATTGATGTTGAATTTATTATAAAACTAAAAGCACAACAGAATAATCATTGTGCAAGTTGTAACTGTAATATGCTGTGGCAGTATTCGAGTAATAATCCAAAACAATTTACCGTTGATAGAATTAACAGTAGTCTTGGTCACACACGCGAAAATGTGATGCTGACCTGTCTTGAATGTAATCGACGTCGAGGCGCTGGACGCTGTACAAGTTTATAAAAGTGAACGCGGTGGTAATTGTGTATCTGTAGGAATTATTTGTATTTGTTCGCGTACAAATCCACGCTGAGGAGCAGTTGAATCTAATCTGTAGATTGAGGGTCTACCTGTGGACCTTACCACGCTAGAAATTTTGTGTGTGGTCACACTCTAGATAGGATCAGTTGCTCTTTTTCTACCTCCTTCAAGTTCACCAGGTTCATATAAATATCTTACGATAACATTACCTAGTACTGGTTGAGAGGCAGATTTATGTTGTATTGGTATATATTTTTTTTTTGATCGCATTAGAAGGTTTCATAGAAGTTGCACGAGTCACTTCCTTTTTCAACACAGCTATCACACTCGGTAACCTTGCAACCCATTCACGAGATCTCTCCGTGGATTTAAAGTCAGCAGATATTTCCCTCGCGTATTGGTATCCAAATAACCGCTCAGCAAGTGTTCGATTAAATCGTTCAACGATTGCCTGATCACGATGAATTTCCGTGTGTCCTCGTCTGATTTTAACGTTATGTCGCTTCATCAACGATGATACTGCACCAAGAAAGTCTTTGCCAGGATCAGCCTGTAGCAATTGTGGCCATCGTAGACCACCACGTTGATAAATGCGTTCAAACGCAGATGCAACTTCAGTCCCTGTTTTAGTTGATAATGGTTCTGCTTCTTTATATCTACTTGCAACGTCAACGACGGTTAACGCGTATCTGTATGTGTATTGACGTCTACCAATTTTAATGGTATCGTGAGGTAAAAACAAAATATCTGCTTGATGAGCTTCATTAGGGGTACTAACATCAAAATGTGCATACTGAATTTTTTTTAGGTGGACGTAGAAAGATTTGCCATATTGCCTGTCGTGCTAACCACGCTGCAGCGACATCACGTGAGACCTTTGCTGCTTCAGCAAGTTTATTAATCGCTGCTTTACCTCTCCAATATCCTCTTGGGCTATAATAAACAGATTCCATTATCATAATCAATTGATTAATTACCAGCCCCTAACATTATTTTACCTTTCATACCAGCTTTTATCAGAAAAGCAGCTGATCTTTCTCGAACTGATTTATCTTTTATATTATTTATGCAATGAATTAATTTTACATCTGCAATATGTCGTTGTTGTAAATCCTTACTTTTATACGCGACATCGTGAACGTGACACGCTTGATCAATTGCGTTTATTGGATACTCTCCAGGTTTTGGTTGGTCTCGGTTATCGAGTCGGATATCGAGACGAGTTCCAGGACCACAATAATTATATCCGGGTAAATGTTTCTCACCAGGATACTTTGCCCATGGAGCTCCTGGTAATTTACTTAAAGAAGCAGCGATATCTCCACCTGTCTTTAATGAAATAAATTTGTATTTCTTTGTACCACATTTCACACACCTGCCTGTACGTGCGTGCCTGTTATTTTTTGTTATTATTGTCGTTAATCCAGTGGTGGACTTATGCGCTCTACATCGAACGCAATATAAATTCATATTATTATTATATGGATAGAATTGATTTCTCAGCGACAAGAAAACAAGAGCCAGTTAAGCATCATCCAGCGCTACCAAATTCTATCTGAGCAATTATACTTGGCCCATCTGGGTCTGGTAAAACGCAATTATTACTTAATCTGATAATGCGATGGCTCAAGTGGGATAAATTATATTTAGTAGCACCATCTGCATATGATCAATGATGTTACGAAGTACTTAAAGATTTTAATGAAAATGCAAAGTCGCTGATGTGTCCTGATAATGATGCTATCGATTTTATCACCGATATTGATGAAGCTCCATCTGTAGATGATCTTGATGGATGTATCAATAATCTCGTAGTATACGATGATGTGATGCTGGATAAACAATCAAATCCAGCTCGGATATTTTTGCGAGGCCGTCACAAAAATACAGACGTTATTTATGTTACTCAGCGATATACACAAATTTCTAAAGTAATCAGAGATAATTGCAGTATCTTAATTGTGTTTAATGGAGTAGATAATTATACTTTACAAAATATTTATTATACCTGGTGTTCAGGGGACATGGACATGATTAAGTTTAGAAACTTCTTTTCAAAAGCACAAGCTGTTCCGTTCGGATTTATAACAATAAATTTACAAGACCCAAGATCTAGATATTGTATAGGTCTGGATAAAATCTTTAGTTAATTTATAGCAGCAGAGAGGGTGAACGACCAATACTGAGTGACCAACGCGTAAACGAAAAATTCCTAAAAATAAAAACGTGCGTCAGAGATAAAGTAACGAGATAATCCAATTAGAGGTTGTGGTTTAACGTCGGTGACCTTATTTTTTCAGCCTTCGTAGGAACCTTATTTTTTTATAAATAATGTCTCAAGCAAAATGGTCTGTTCACCCTCTCTGCTGCTTGTACACGTAGATAAACGGAATTAATTGGCTCAGATAAAATTAACCATCCAGGTGGAGCTTGAGGACTGAATGAATGTAATATATATCCTTGTTGAGCTTGAGTGGATTTTTCAAGATCTACTTGATAGCTGCCATCAATTACGTCACATACTAAATTGACTGCGATCGTTGATGTTATATTAACAATACCAGGAGAAATATGACGACCTCCACCGTGTGGATCATTATTATATTTAAGAATGGTTGGTGTAGGTATTAATTTTTCCATGAATCACATATTCTTTTAAAGTGTTCATCAATAAGATCATTAACTAATTTCTCTAGCTCATCAGAGTTAAATCCCGGAATTATAAATGTTGATAGCTGTTCTTCTGTAATTCCATAATGTTTAAGAAACACTGTTTTAAATAAACGTTTATAACTTACACGTTGAATTGGGCTGTCTTCATTAATTATATAAGTATTAAGAAATCTATCTGCCGGTGCGTTTAATGTTTTTTCTCTGTCAACGATAGCCTTATTTACATATTCTAAGTCTGATGCAACTTGATTTAAATGTTGTATTGTTTCAATTATTTGATTTTTTAAATCATCGTTATAAAAAGTGTTGATACTGGAAAATAAATTTCTTAGATCATTAAGTACACGTCCATGTTCAGATTTAATTGGCTTTGATTTTGAGTTAATTTCTTCAACGTTAATTGTTGCTATTCTTGTTCTACCTTTCTTACCCTGAATGAAATCTATAAAATGAGTATAATGTGTATAACCACGATAAGCATCCGGATTTTCCATAAATGGATAAGTTTTTCGATATTCTGGGATTTTTATAAATTTTTCAACATTTATAACGAAATCAGATTGTTGTGGTTCTGGTGGGCCTTGATAAATCGGTGTAACTTCAGGCCAACCTAATGCTGATCTGATCGAACTTTGATAAATATGTACAGAATAATCAGGGGAATTTATTTCAATCACCGCTGATAATGTTGGTTCGTAAACAGTAATTGCTATTTTGGATTCTTTTCCTGTAATAGATTTAATTCTGCGTTGGAACTCATCGTTGATCTGTTCTATTTGATAACTACCCGTTGGAATAGCAACTACTTGCCAATCAGGAGTTTCATCAGGCTTATTCTTATTTGCAAATACCAACGAATTATTTGGCTGTAGTCCACCAAATGGTTTTGATCTAATATTTGGCCAACTATAATAAACTCGCAATTGTGTTAGGGCTATTTCCTTTGCTGGAATTGCAGTTGGAAAGTTAACGCTAAACTCAGGATTGGTCGAACTTAATGATATCATCGTAGTTTTTGACGGGGTTTTTATTAGTGACGATCTGTTGAAGTAGCTCTCTTGAGTCAGTCATTATTATTATTGTTATTATTTAATTCGCCTTGGTTATTGTGAATGACTTTGTCACTAAATGCTTCATCGTAGGTTTTCATTATTGTTGCGAACTCCTCATCAGATATTTTACCATCACTGAGGTACAAGGAAATATAGGACGATAATTTAGAATAGGCTGTTGTTGCTGTATGTAATTTATCATTTGTACATGTAGCTATCTTCTTAGCTATAATACTGAGAATACCTGCGATAGTCGTTGAAGTTGAAACGACAATTGTTACAACTGCAGGCGCTGTCATTGTTATTGTTGATAATAATAATCCGGCCCCAGCAACAATAGCGGAAACTGAGTAAACAATTATATCAATGACAACCATACGTCTGCGATATTTTTTTACTCTTACTGTATAATCGTCGATTATATTTTTTAATTCAGTCTGACATTTACACACTTGATTATATCTGTGACGTTGAACGTCGATGTAGGACTCAGGTCCTTGGTTTTGATCCATTATACAATGACATTAAGTAATTAATTAAGGAGTTTCAGCTACGAATTCCAGATACCACCGGTAACGTCTCGGATGCATTTCCGTTGATATCAGCGTAAATATTTCTTTAGTGTTTTTATTTAGCATCACCAGTAGAGGATTATGATATACATTCGGTGACGATGAAGTGGCAGCAGTAATTTCTAAACCACGCATGGACAGCCTGTATAAACCAGTTACTTCTGCGGTATGTTCGAGAGTGTTATTTTGTGGTGTCCATGTTGATGATACGGATGCTACTGTATACACGATATTTTTAATCTGTCCGTGTGGAATTTTAATCAGATTAGTTTTTTGAACAATATTAGGTATTCCACTGACAATATCGTTGAGTCTCATGTTAACGTCAGCGAGTTTTATGTCAACGGTTGGTTGTTCCCCAAAAAAATCTTTAATGGTTTTGTTTATATTTCGACGAAAATTTAAGAACGTTTCTACATGTCTAGAAAAAGTAGCATTGAGTGTAGTCATTTCGTCATTGATTGTTTTTAGCGAAGTTGTCATAGGAATTTCCTTATCATCGACGTATTTCTTCGTTGCAGCATCAAAATCAGATTCTGGTGTTCTAAGATTATTAATACCATTATTATTCATGTTGAGAAATGCACGCATTACACCGCCATTGACTAATACGTACTTAGATTCTTGATCGTCGACATATTTCTTTGTTGCAGCGTCTGTATCTGCGGCTGGGTTTCCAAGGTCTATAATTTTATTTCGGTTCCTGATAATGTGACCCGTGAATGAATCACCAGCTTTCTTAATATAAACGTTGACTGACGTACCGGAATCTTGTATTTTACCCTGATCAGTAAAAGTAACGATATTATTAACAACCGCGGTAGGAACTCGTATGAGTACATCTGGCAGTTGTATATTACTCGTCTTTAATCGTCCTTCTTTATCCTGAAAAACAACGACCTCATTTTGATCCACACTTGTAATATTTAATAAATCATCAATCTCATTTCTGAGCTGATCAAGGGTTGCATATTTAGATAAATCAGCTTGCTGCTGAGCTTTACCACGAGAAGATCTTCCGTAAATATCTACCATTATATTTATTAATGTCTGTTTAAATGTGACAACGTGGTATATTCATGCACGACTTTATGAGGTGGTGTTGTTGATTTTGATACAGCATCAAGTACAGAGAGTACTTCACGACCACATATTGGCGGATCAATTAATGTTTGTGTTGGTAACGTTGAATACCATATTGGAGTGCTTTGTATGCTGCTAACATACTCTAAAAATTATTTTGGTGGAGCTAGTCCATATGAATCAAAATAAATAATTCCACGTGGATCAATTGCATATCCAACCCAGTGGGTGCCTGGACCAAAGTTTTTATCGAGATTAATGCTACCGGTTTCAATATTGTTTGGTTATTTTGGTAATTGATCACGCATAAAAACACCTCTAAAGTTTTTTATTTTTAATTTTTTAGCAGCATCGAGTAAATCAAAATTAGACATAGGCAGAATCAATGAACTGTCCCTGGTAAATTCAGGCCTTTTCCGTACCATGAATATGGGGCCCCTGGCAATCTTAGACCGCGACCGTATGCTGGGCCTGATAATCTTTGACGGCCCGGCTGTGGCACGTTTGGTGCTCTTAGACGTCTTCCGTGTTGTTTTGCCCGTGATCTTTTTTTAAGCTTTCTGCGTGCATGATTCCCTGACCCGTTGCTTTCTTTAACGCCATTCCAGCAGCGGTTCCAACATCGCCTAATGCAGCTGCTTTTGCAACAGCTGAGGCTGCAGCGGCTATTAATGCTGGAATAGCTGCGAGAAGTGGAAATATACCACCCGTCTTAGCGATGTCTTTGATAGCGCCCGCAGAAAGATTAAGTTTTATACCTTTATTTTATTTTTTTGGCTTCATTGAAGTTTCTGAACTGACGCTCGGTCAACGATAATTTATTTGCACCGGTCATTTGTTCTTTTTTTAGCGATATTTTTATTCCACAGTTATTTTTTTGATGCTGATTGTAGCCTTTTAATCAGACTAACACTAACGTGATTATATGACATTATAATATTATGAGCGATCTAATTATATGTTTTCTACTGGAGCATCAACTGCTCTCATTCGTCCACCAGCACCTTCAAGTATCATTGATTTATCGCTGAGTATAACGGCTACTGCTCTGTAATCAGGAATAGCTGCTGGTCGTGTCACACGAGCTCGAAAGTGTATATCAACCACTGACTGTCTGTATAAATACAAATGTTCCAGCGAAAAGTAATAAATCGGATACAACGTTGTAAAATCTCTTTGTGATATTTGTAAACCAGTATCAATGTTTTGATCACGCCCCATGAACGTCTTTAGACGATATGCACGTGCTCGAAATTCAGTAATATATCCTCGGATGGTTCTTGATGACCGTTTATCCTCAGCGATACTTCAGAAACACCAAGATTGTCGAATATCATTGTACTACGTAATTGATTGCTCAATCGTGCATTATCTTGAAATGCAATAAATATATGTCGTGGTGCAGAAACACCTTGCTGAGAAGCTATCTGCCATGTAAATAAACCATTAACATTACTCTGCATAGCATCTGTGGTCATTGTCAACCATGATAACGCTGATTTACCACCTTGATCCATAAAAGAAATTAATCTTTTTTCCTCTTCGATAGATCGAGTCATTACTGGCATCCATAATGAAAGTTTGGTTAATACTACTTTACCATGAAGTGCCGCAGTTGCAGCAGCATCAACACCAGCGGGGTGCCATATTGCATCATCGTCCGTGGCTTTTCTTACAAGTACAACCGTATGTTTGGCTCCAAAAATAACTTTTCTGACGTTTCTGCAAAATCCAAATATATGTGACAGTGGAACTGCACAAGGAAACCTTTCATCATCGCCAAGCATTGCTCGACGCGACGCAAATCCCAAGTTGAAATTTTCATTCATTGATACAACTGTATCCCCAGCTACATTTAGTGTTACATTCCTATGTTCGGGCTGATCAGTTGTATCCTTTGCAAACATCATTGATGGACCAACTGATCTTGAATAATCGTCGCTGTATCTAGCAAGACCCAATATTGTTGTTGCAACATCAACGTCTTTCTGGATTGATTCAATATTTTTTCCGTCAATAATATACGTGGCACTGTCAAATAACGCCATAATGCCATTATTAACAAAACCAACCCGATCAGCAATTCCATAATCTGTATTATCTGCTTTTAAAAGTCTACCTTCTACTTCAATAAACGCCTCAGCGGGTAGGAAATACCTACTTGTATCCTGAACCTGTAATTCAATCCTTCCACGCTGATCTGGAATTCGTGCGTCGTAAGAATAATATTGATAATCACGCACAGACTCATCTTTGAGTACTGGTGCGTCCATGTCAAATGCGGGATTAGATATGCGCTTGAACATCTTTATTATAATTATTATCGTCTAACACGAAGACCACTTCCTGCTATCAGACTAGCGGTTATATTTTTTTCTTTTTCTGACATTGGTACACTAGCCAACTCTGCTAGTTTTTGATTCGCAGCTTGATTTATTATTTTACTGACATTTGCGGGCATGACTTCAGTGCTAGGTAATTTTACTGGTTGAGGTTTTCGTCGTATTAATCGTGCTAGTCTATCCTTGATCGCTGAAAATGCTTTACTAGCAACATCACCAACAGCACCAATACATTTTTCACGAACAACATCAATAGCTTTCATTCCCAGTTGCTTTGCGATAGGTATTGCTTTTGGGGCTATCCTTCTAAATAGACCTTGAACAACATCACCTAGTCCATCTCCGTAGGTTGTTTTGTATCCTGGTAATCGTGAATTTATTACCCTGACCATGATAGGTCCACGTTGAGTACTATGTGCGATCATTTTATTATAGTCATTATATTTAATTACGTTCTTAGTCACTATCGACAATTTCATCAATGACAGACCGATAAACTTTAACGTCCATGATACCACCTGTAAATAACCGCCTACAAATATCGGCTACTTCATTAATTATTTCTGGAGAGTTATTACCAGCTCGTTTTCCTCCAATGAGGACTTCTAGTCGTTCAACATCGGAGAGAACGCTGTTTGGACAAAGAGTAAAGCCGCTTCCAGTTTTAGGTTTAGGATCATATATTCCTAAGTCTCTTAGTAAATCTTCTTCTTCTCTTTTCAATTTTTCTTCTTCCATCTCCTTTTGTGTACGTGGATATAATGATGATGATGGTGGAGTTTGTGCTACACGTAGTGGTAATGATGATCTTAATGGTGATGGTAATGATAATGGTGGTGGTGATGATGATAATGGTGGTGGAGATGATGATAATGGTGATGGTGATGATGATAATGGTGGTGATGATCTTAATTGTGATAGTAATGATAATGGTGGTTGTGATTCCAATGTTGTTTGAGAATCTGGTTGTGATTCCAATGTTGTTTGAGAATCTGGTTGTGATTCCAATGTTGTTTGAGAATCTGGCTGTTTTCTTTTTGTATATTTTCGTTTTGGTCTTGCTGCTTCTTCTTGTTTTGCTTTTCTTCTTTCTTCTTTCTCTTGTTTGCTCCGTTCTCCAATTTGTTTTGCTTCTTCTTTTCTTGATTGAATTAATTCATCAATTTCATCAACATAATTCTGATATAATGAATCATCGGCTTTAGCTTTATCAACATTAAAATATATGCGATATAATGCTTTTTGCCACTGCTCACGGGTTTTAATATCTTTAGCGTATTCAGGTTTCATTAATTTACCTCTTTGACCAAAACCATCCACAGCAAATACAGCTAATTGTTTTGTGTTTTTAATGTCATTCTTAATTACATTAACAGTATCTTCATTAAATTTATTTATTAGTTCAGTATTACTTATTGTTGCAAGACGTTTTTGTTTAGGAACTGATGCTTCAGCGGCTTCAGGTATTTGTTGTATTGGTTGAGCAGCAGCAATTTCAGCTGGAAGTCCCCGTAAAATCCTTTTTGTCTGTTTTGTTCTTTCTGCTATTTTTCCAGTTGCTTCAGCGGTCTTCTCTAAAGCAGGAAGTAGACCTTTAGTGGTTTCTGTGATAGGTTTAAATAATTGTTTTGTATCCTCTTCAAATTCAACATGAGATTCCTGACGTGATTGTAGTTGTTGCTTAACAGAATCATGAACAGGTAAATATTTTTTAATTGCCTCTAATCGCTCTCGAGCTAATTTAGCTGAGTGTGGTTCTCCAATATTCATTATTGATAATATTTATACTGGCTGTTTAATTTATAGCAGCAGGCAGGGTGAAAAACAACCAAAATTAATTGACCAACGAGTAAACTAAATGCACTATAAAATAAAAACAAAAAGTCAAAAATAAAATAACAAAAATAACTAACCCAAACGATTTATTATCCATTTTCAACCGTACGGAAATAGTCTCGGTTAGAAGGATCGGTTTAGAGTTATTGACATTGTTTTTTCAGTCTTCGTAGGAACCTTTATTTTGTGAAAATAAGGTCAGGAACTAAAAAGGTCTGTTCACCCTGCCTGCTGCTCACCGCATATAAAGAAGTTTGCACATCATATAAGGACAAAAGCACAGCATATAAAGAAGTTTGTACATCATATAAGGACGAAAGCACCGCATATAACGATGATTGTACATCATATAAGTACAAAAGCACATCATATAAAGAGATTTCCACATCATATAATAAAAGTTATCATCTTAAGACAGCTTTGGCGTTCCGTACGCGTGGATAATACAAATATTATTGCATTTTTCATAATGAGTTACTTAAACATATCAGTGGGAGAAAATGACATCACCACAGAGGTGAGACACCTTTCATCCCATCAGTGTCGACATCATTTTTCGAAATATTTTCTTTGTCCATTTAGGTTAGATATCTAGCCTTATGTATGTTATTCAGACCTGCATTTCCATATTTAGGTTTATCTTATGTTCTTATTTTCCTCATCTCTCTCTCTCTCTCTCTCTCTCTATATATATATATATATATATATATATATATATATATATATATATATATATATATATATAATCATTAGACAATCTTAGGCAGTATTAAATGGAGTGTGACTTTCGAACAATTTTTAGACGTGATGGGGGATTCTCATCAAGTGACCATAACTTTAAATCACAACATACTGTACCAAGTCAAGTAACCTGATATCCGATGTGAAAAAGGGTTTTACAAATTCGGTACTTGTTTCGAAGTAGGGACCCACTCAATTGATCTTCAGTGCAAATTTACGCCTATAGTATATATTTCGTTTTCAAAATGAGGGGAAAGAGGGAGACAACGGATATCCTGTTATATGACGTTCGTTAAATAACATCTCTGTCCATCTGAGTTCGAGTCTCAGTTTGATCACAGTTGGTACGTACTGCAATGTCTTACTGTTACTGAATACCTGACCGTAACGGCTTGCATACTATTTTGCATACCGTGCATTATTATTATAATTCCAGTGGGTGTATACGTCAAGCTGGGTGTCAAATTCATATTGCCTAGTGATCGGGTTGCCGTGTACATCAAATTTTTCATTCCACTTTGTTCCATCATTTTATGTATGTTTTTCTTGTGAGGAGATGGTTGGGTTGGGGTGGTGGGTCTATTGCGGTCATAGATCACACACACACACACACACACACACACACACACACACAGATATATATATATATATATATATATATATATATAGGTTATATATATATATATATATATATATATATATATATATATATATCACTGCACGACTTGGCTTAAATGGCGTTAAACCCTACAACAACAACAACTAGACGATCTTTGACAGTATTAAATAGAGTGTGACTTTCGAACTATTTTTTGAGACATCAAGTTACCGTAACTTTAGATCACAACATATATTATACTAGGTCAAGTAACCAGATATCCGATGTGAAATACTGTTTTACAAATTCTGTACTTGTTTCGAAGTAGGAACCCACTCCACTCATCTTCAGTGCAAGTTTACGCCTATGGCATCTATTTAGTTTTCAAAATGAGTCGACCACAACCGAAAGAAATATGCATTTTACTGACGTAACCTTATGGAAAAGGTACGAAAATCACTCCAGTATCACAAATGACTACTTATACACAGCCCATACAATCTCTATATACTTATATTTTTATGTCTGTGCCTCTTAATATTGAATTCAGCATAGAAAATACTGACATGTACATGCGTGTTCCTAACACGACAGCCTATATGCTAACAAGCGTTATATTCGATATGATCAAGAGGGAGTGTTCATTATTTTGAGAAGGAGGGGAAAGAGGAAGACTACGTGTATCTTGTTATATGACCTTCATTAAATAGCGTGTCTGTTCGTCTGAGTTTGAGTCTCAGTTTGACCAAAGTTGGTATGCGAACAAACTTGCCAGTAAGTTCCATGGGTTAGTGATTTTTGTCAGTCTTGCCGAGATCTTCTTCCACCAAATGTAATGGCCGAGATGTCTGATAAATGGCGTTAAACCAAACAAAACAGAAACAATACAAAATCCATATAATGGGCATGACCCGTGGCTCAAGTAGATTTTAACTTATCGATAAGGTAACGACGATACCTACCCCTATCCCACCCCGTCTTTCCCTTACTGCCATAGGAGCAATAAATGTCTTACTATTACGGAGTACCTTACCTTAACGGCTTGCATACCGTTGTGCATACCATGCATTATTACTATAATTCCAGTGGGTGTGTAAGTCAAGCTGGGTGTCAAATTCCTCTTGACTAGTGCTCAAGTTGCCGCGTACCTCAAGTTTTTTATTCCACCTTGTTCCAGCATATTATACCGGAGGGGGGGGGGAGGCTGGGGATGGGGGAAATGAGGCAGAGTTGACAACAGTACACGTCTATGAAAGCGATAGGTGCTGTTCCTCGTGGAGATGGTCGATATCTGGCATGAACGAATTATAACTCTCTAACCTCTCTCTCTCTCTCTCTCTCGATCTCGATCTCGATCTCTCGATCTCTGTGACAACCCGTATCCTCATTTATAGTGACACTCTCTCTCTCTCTCTCTCATTAGGCTTCGTTGAAAACTGATTTTCTTTTCTTCATTAAAGGAGGGATTGAACAGGAATTTTGAAAAGACTTTAACTGTGTGGTTAATACCTATGTGACATCCCCTACCCGAAAACTCACTGTCTACAAAATTGGTCTTGGCAACAATCAAAGCAATTAACACTCCCAGTAACAATCAGCCATACACTGAAGATAAAAAACAGGACAGGTAGAAATGTTAAATTCAAAACAGACCATAAAATGCTTGTAAGTGTGAGTCAGCTTTTCTTCGAAGCCATGAATGTAATTATTTGAAAAGAAAATAAATAACAGGCCTTGTTTACGTACAACAGAAATTATTCAACTATGCTTGAAAGTGGGGTGTTTTTCTTACCTAGTAAAGATTTATGTTATGTGACTCGTAAAACAAAATGGCAGAGGAGACTAGAGAACTGTCTTGTTAAGCTATGATTATTTAACACAATAACAATAAAAAGTTAGGGATGAAAAAGCCAGAATAAAGGACAAGGGTCATTAGTACTCCCGATGCATCTGAAAAAGAATGTTTATTTAGCTTCACAAACATGTATTGACACAATTATATGTAAATGTCGGAATAATTATTAAACTTTGGACTGCGACTTTTAATTTTAATTACATCTAGAGCTGCGTGTTTATGTTGTAAGCGACTTCTACTTCCTGTCTGCTATGGCGTGTTCATTGAAGAGTTCCACTCAACAGTCAAATCAACAAAAATGTTTAATGAGAGTAACACAGCTAAGAAACTGGAAAGCTGTCACCAGTACAAAGTATTCATTTGGATAAGACAAATATACTCCTGCAAGGAAACATCGTTGCTTGCACTCTTGTATCGTAATAATTAGACACTGACGTTAATTTTCGATGGGTTGTTCTTGGATCATTTCAGTATATTGTCTCAGCACATACTAGTCTGTTTCGATGTTAAATAAATGAAATAATGATTGGAAATCATAGAGTGACCCCAACAGACGAGAGTTGAAGATTTGCTTTGTATTCGTTTAACCCAGGATACCAATTTGGTGTGAGATAACTGCACGACAATTTGGAAGATTAATTTACTTACACAAACTTTTCCTACGCAATTTTCCAAAATGCTTGTTTCTGCATATTGTTAAAACACGGACGTTCAAATGTTCAAAGTATTGCTTATTTTACTAGCTTTTCACCTAAATAATGTTCAGATAATTCAGAGTATTATTATTATTATTATTATTATTATAGCAATTTATATATATCATTACCTAAAACGGGTGTTGGACTTCACAGGTGCTATTTCTGATTTTGAATTTGACCGCGCTCTGCAGATGTCTGACAAGTACTGTCTTCCACTCCAATGCATAACCTTCGGTTTTTTACCACGTGACAGTACTGAACCAATCAGTACTGGCAGACCGAATCCGCCAACGAATCAGATGTGGCACACTTGCAAACCTCAGTCTAGTGCAATTCTTGCGATATCAACCACACATGAATAAGGTTCGATATATTTCTGTATATAAAAAAAATTCTCACATCTTATATCTTACTCTGTACAAAACTCTGAGACAAAAACTGTATATTCTAATTTGCCTATATAGTTTTCAGTGGCAGAACAACGGTTCTCTAATTGATAAACTGTGGCAAACCAGTGACAGGGTGTAATGGAACTTAAAGAATTGCGGTTGGTAGGGAGGTTGCAACTATGCACAAAATAAACTATATTACTCAATAAATGTTACAGTTTTTATATAAAGTCAGTACTTTTCAGATATTACTTTCGGCAATAAGTTCACTTTCACTTCATCTGAGTGTAAATGTATGTGAATCACATACCTGTAATATCGAACCATCGAGGTCATCGGTCACAAACGAAAAATGATGGCATCCATAAGAACTTGACTCGATCGATAAAAAGTTCATTTAGCGCGAAACACGAACAACCTATTTAATACACGTGTCGAGATGTTCCTATCAAGCAACCAAATGATGGAGAAAACACATCTGGTATTAAATGGGGTGCCACGGGCATGTAATTTGTGCAAGAAACGGTGCTGAATGTAAAATGTCAAACCTTGAAAAGCCAAGTGTAATATAATGATCAACATGGTAATAGCTAAACCTTATTGACAGAGATTTCATACAGACATAATAAATATAATTCAGTATAATTTGACTCCATGGACCGCAGGAAGTCCGACAACATGCCTATGATGTGGCGCATTATCGAAAATAGAGAGAAGCTATACGTTAAAATTCACATAACCACAAAGCAACTAATTCGCTACAACTACATGCTCTTGCACTGCCCAAGGTCCAATGAGCTAAACATCTAACACTAATATCTTAAAAGAAACATCTCTGATAACATTTGGAGATTTCACATACTGTAGTAAATATCCACCCAAACCCCATTATGGTGCACAGCTGGTTAATCCTGAGTGTATATAACGTGTCAAAGGTCAAGGTCAAATAAAATGGAATAGATGGACAGCTCACGTCTTTCTCAGTTACTAGATCTCTCCAGTATATTGTAGTGTCAAGAAATAGTGTGCTCATCACAAAAGTTCTTATTTAGATGATAAAAGCACAAAGCACAAAACAAAATAAATATAGTCAACACAGGTTATTGTACGACTTCCAGGCTTGTATGTGTTCTCTCCCAAAATTTAGTGCTCAAAATGGTGAAAGATAATATTTGCAAATATGCGGAACAGATGTTTGATAAAGCATGTTGAAATGACAACAATAGTTTCAGTGGTAAATTGCATGTGAAAATCAGCATAAATGTCCCATTTGTCCTAATCCACATATCACTAACTCAGATAATTCCAATTCCCAAACTAATCCTGCACAGAAAAATAAGTTAATAGTTCTCAAAATTTGTTCATATGACGTACCAAAGTGGTAATGATTTTGTGCATCCAATCAAGGTTCGGAACCAGACCCAGGTTTGTGTTTTATAGTCCAATGGTAAATATGGTAAAGGCACAGTCAGGAGCCGGATGTTAATAGTGTGTCGTGTTTGTTAGCTGAGACACAGTTGGAATCGGGTCAAAATTAGTACTTCCAGTTCAGTACCCACGAATGTAGTTCTAGTCTATTTTTAGAACATTTTTTTCTCTCTCATTTTGTTGGTGATAGAAGAGTTTTATTTGTGCATTTTTGGTAGGGATTTAAGATAATTGTTTACTTTTGAGAATATGAGCTTATGGTGTGGATGTCTGTGTGTATTTCGGCGACAGTGCACAGTGAGTAATAAGCCCTTGGTGATGTTCAGGAAGTGGAATCTGTGTTCCATTGCCTGGTGCTTTGTTTACAATCCAGCCTCTCAAAACAAATGCCGGTGAACCTTTGACAAGAACTTCACCGTGTAGTCATCGTTGAAGGTATTTTAGATTAACATATGATTTGTATTGATTGTCACACACTGAAAAGTTACCTTAATACTGGAGAAAAATGGATACAATTGCCTATTTCTCTCTCAAAACAGAAGGTAAGTGAAAACAGCTTACAATCCTATCATGTACACACTGGGCTACAAAAATCTTTCCTCAGATGGTGAATATTTAAACAAATTATTTTTATATGATTTACATATTGTATCAAATTACTTTTCTTTTGTACAAGCGTCATATATCAAAAACTGTTATTACAGTTATTATTATTTGCATTGGAACAGAGGTACAACATTCTAACATGAAGGTAATATAAACAATAAAAGGAGATTATAAATTGTCTCAAACATTAATGATATGTGTAAAATGCACTTTATAAGAATATCAGTTGACAGTCAGGATTGTTTCACTGACAAAATTCGTCCTCGAACTTCTATTAGTTTGTTAAGGAAGGTTATCATATATTTATATATCTAACTATTCAAAATTTAATGACACTGATCCAGTGAGATGGAGTATCTTCTTACAATATACATGTTGCACAACTTTGATAATATTTTAACTACAAAGGATATGATTTATAGACGGAAAAGAATACCATTTGAACCTTATGCTAATATATAATATCCCACACCCACTCACACACACACAGAGTCATCATTATCCAGCTACAATGTTAAATATCTTTGCCTGTCACATGAGAGAACAGGGTTCAATTCCACACCAGACAGCCAATAAATAATGCGGGAAACACAGTGCCATTTATTTAATTCCATTTTAAATATTTGATTGTCCCCCTCTGCCAGTGAAAGTGAATGAAATTACAGGAAAAGAAAAAGACAATTTTTGAGGGGATAATAATTATTAACACTAATATAAAACAAATTGCCTAATTCAAGTTTAAACTGAAAATGGAACACTGTGTTTCCTTTTCTTCAGTGCTCTTGGCAGACAGTGCTATTGATAGTGAAGATTCCTCTGTCTGTATTTCCACATGTCTGGTTAGGGGTCTTTTATCCTCAATCTTGGTGCATTGGCTTTCCATTTTGCTGACTCTGGGGTCTGGAAACCACATAGATGTTAACATGTAGACTGTCCCATCTGGGAGGACTGCTTTTTTTTTTGCTTTTTTTAACCACACCTGAGGCGCTGGGTCGGAATGGTATGAATTGGAGATTTTTCCAAAAACTTGGCTTTCATTCTTATTCGCTTCAAATATTCTGCCTGGGGAATTTTTGAGTATATGCTGGGAGCTCCCACAAAGGTCTCCCTTGGATCAGCATCATGAAGGGATGGAAGACGATTTGTATATTCATGCACTGATCCTTGTCTGGGCATCTCTATGTTGATGTGCTTAACTAAGTAGGTGGCACTGGCTGCAGAAGCTCCACCATTCTAAGAGGACTGGATGGTTGCTGTGCAGATTCCGTTGGAGTTGGATTGCAAGGAGGCAGGTTGTGAAGCGTTTCTGGATCACTGGCTGGCTCATGACACCGATTTTCCTGGGCTAGGTTTAGTCATTACGTCTCCCGCAGATGAGGTTGCTGTAAATGGAGTGGGTGCTACAATACCTGTTGGTTGCTTTTTCACTGGGCTGTTGAATAAATTCCGCATTGCTGGAGGTAACATTGCTCCCTCTCCGGTATAGTTGGGAAATCTCCCAAATAAATGGGAGAAAGTGATCTTAGAGGCGTGACTGGTGTCGAGCCTACAGATGCTAAAGGACTTCTCTCTGGTGCATGCGCCCGTGACGATTGAGCTGCTTTCATTATTTTCGCAGCCCCAGTTTTCAGCCCCCGCCCCCCCCCCCCGATGGACTTCTCCTCTGGCTGCATGATTTCAATAAAGAAGCCTTTCCCCCTGGCCCACTTGTTGAAATTCTTGCCCAGGATGCCTTCTCCTGTAATGATCTATTATTCTGTAAAGAACATTCCTGGACACCACATAGCTGCGGTACTCACACCTTTTTTTCTCACCATGATGGTATCACTGGTGCCTAAGGAGTAGCTGCCAGTTGGCACAGGACACGCCACACTCAGCACACTTGACAACCATTCTGAAAAGTGTCCAGAGAGACAATTTTAAAGGTCCTTCAGTCCTAGGACATATTTAAAGGTACAATATGTGGCTTGCAATAGGCTGCAATCAATTTAGCCATAAACTTTGCAATTGAATATTTATGTTCCCTTTGCTTTTAGTTATACATGTATAAGAATGAAACAAACTCAATAAAGTAATACCACCATACGCAGAGAGTTATTTCATTGACTTGCATGTTGTTGTTTGTTGGGTCAAGGATTAAGCAATGCCTTACCATTTCTGTCATAATTATACAAAAGGAGTGCTATTCAAAATGCCAAAATTTCTTTTGATCAAGAGCACCAAACCGACCCCACCATACACTGGACAGCACTGCCCATACTCTACTTCAAACATGTATCAAAATGTATCATATAAAAACTTTCATGTACTAAACTTTCCTTCACGTGGCTGTGAATATGACAAACTACCAATTACCCTCAGCACAAATATCTGAGAGCATTTGTCGACTAACGCCTCGGAAAACAAATAGGAACATTAATGCCGGCTACCCAAAACTAGTCCCATTCACTCCACAAATAGAATTCACAAGAACACCAGGGCTTATATACCCTATCTTTGTGTCTTGTTAAACAAACAGTGTCAGGCTCAACACAAATTAGAGGTTTCTGTCAAACATGCGGCCCTGACAAAGTAAAGAAGAAAATGAATGAATTAAATTATAATAATAGCACTCTGATCTAAATAAATTATAGGAGTACCAGTATATTGAGAGAGATAGCCAGGTAAATTATGCAGTTAATTTAGTTGTACCTGTTCCACTCACTGAGGATTTAAGTGAACGAATTCAATCATACTCTGCTGATATTGGAGTGACAAAACATCGGAATTCGGAATTTATGAATAATCTAGACCAGAAACTTTTACATTTGCAACAACAAGAAAGGAAAGAACTTAAACAGTTATTATTTGAATATGAGCAATTGTTTCCAGATGTTCCTACGAGGACAAACAAAATGTTTCATGATGTTGAAATTGTAAATTCCAAACCTGTGAAACAACACCCATACAGGATGAACCCTCTCAAACAGGAATACTTGATAAAGGAAATTCAGGATTTGCTGGAGAATGATTACATAGAGCCCAGTAAAAGTGATTGGATTTCACCATGTATACTTGTTCCGAAACCAGATAAAACTTTCCGTATGTGCACTGATTATAGGAAGGTGAACAGTGTGACTAAGACAGACTCATTTCCATTATCAAGAATCGATGACTGCATTGATAATATTGGAAATGCTAAGTATGTCACCAAATTTGACCTTCTGAAAGGAATTTGGCAAATTCCACTAACGGAAAGGGCAAAGGAAATTTCGGCATTTGTGACTCCAGATGGACTTTATCAATACAAAGTGATGCCATTCGGGATGAGGGGTTTGCCAAGTAACTTTCAACGTTTGATGAATATGATTACCTCTGGTCTAGATAATTGTGATGCTTACATCGATGATGTCATCATCTACCACGACACCTGGAAAGAACATCTAGCTACATTTCAAAAATTCTTTGACAGATTCACTGATGCAGGTTTGAGAATTAATTTATCCAAAAGTGAGTTCTGCCGTGCTTGTTTAACATTTCTAGGACATATTGTGGGACATGGACAAATTAAACCTATAGATGCTAAGGTCAAGGCTATCTCTGAATTTCCTGTGCCTGTCAGTAAAAAGCACCTGATGCGATTTTTAGGTATGGCTGGATACTATCGAAAATTTTGTTCCAATTTTTCTAATATTGCTGGACCCCTGACAAATTTATTGAGTAAGAAAACTAAGTTTCTTTGGACTGAAAAATGACAGGAGGCTTTTGACAAGTTAAAGGCCATATTTAAAAGTGCAACAGTTCTTACAGCTCCAAATTTCAGTCAATCATTTAAACTATCTGTTGAAGCAAGTGATGTTGGGGTTGGAGCAGTGTTAATTCAAGAAGATAGCAATGGTATTGATCATCCGCTGTGCTATTTTTCTAAGACATTAAATAAGCACCAAAGAAATTACTCAATAATCGAGAAGGAATGTTTGGCCTTGATATTGGCATTACAGCATTTTGAGGTTTACATTAGTTCAGCTCCTTCTCCGATTATTGTGTTTAGTGATCTAAACCCCCTTACTTTTATTGACAAGATGAAAAATAAAAATCAAAGATTATTAAGGTAGAGTTTGTTGTTACAGGAGTATAATATTGAAATCAGGCACATCAAGAGAAAAGACAATTTAATAGCAGATGCACTTTCCCGCGTATAGAAATTATTTCATATACACTTTGTATAATTCATAAGCGTTCTTCTTATGTAATTTTTTTTTTTTTACCTCATGTATAATTAACGTATGGTAAAAAGAAAGCTTTATTATATAAATCTTTCTTTTTCTTTATGGGGGAAGTGTTACGTATATGTAATTTAATTACATGTTTGCTAGTTTTAAATTATTTTATTTTTTATTTTATTCCATTACATGTTATTGTAATGATAACTTTATTCACTGGATTTGACATTTTTCCAGAAAATTCAGTTCAGTTCTTTTTAGCCTGATAAACAAGCAGTAGCTTGTTTACATTGTATCAATCGGTAACCTAGATTCACTTTCTGGTAAACAACATTTTTTATTTTTTTTTAAATTCATTCCCAGTGAAAGAAATCACTGATTTCAGTCAAGGTCATATCTGACCTAGGTGATAATAGACTTGTAGCCTTTTTTGCGTCCCTCGGACTAAGTGATCACGTGACTCATCACGAGGATCTGTATTGCGTCTTAGTTAGGCTTAAAACTTAGTTCATAGTGATTTTTTCTCAGTCGTAATTAATACCTTCGGAGCTGAAAGGTATTTTGTTGTTGCTAGTTTTATTTGAATTTTTCTATTTTTCGGAATTAATAGTTTATTCTTCCTGGAAACCACTTGTGCTCATTCGAATTCTTGGACGAAGACATTTATTGGAAGTTATTCGGAATTCTAAGGCCGGATTATTATTCTTGGTGATTCAACAAGGAACTGTTGACACGTCAACACAAAACAGGTTATAGAAGACGTCATCGCCTTCCATCTTGGAACTTCATCGGGATTCGAACTGTGATTCACTTAGGACTTTTTATTGCTAGGACTTATATTTATTAATTCTAGGATTAATGTTGGATTAGATTCATAAACCGTAAGTCCTTTTTCATATTTTTACCTTGTTTTTCTAGGGAAATAAATTATTTGCTAAAGTTTATAAAGCTTGTTGGCTTCACTCTTTCTTTGTTACTTTTCTATGAGCCTAGACACGTAACAGTAATATAATTGCTTAATATATCTTCAATGGTGCGGTTAAACCTTTCAACCAGACCGTCACTTTGAGGATGAAAGGCTGTTGTCTTGGTCTTGTCAATTTGCAGTCTGGAGCAGAGTTCGCTAAATAGCTTTGATTGCAACTGACCACCCTGGTCGGTGTGTAGTTGTTGTGGTATCCCAAAACGGCAAATACATTCTTCCACAAATAAAATAGCAATTGATTCAGTGTTTTGTTCTGGGATAGGGAATTCCTCTGCCCATCGTGTGAAATAATCTGCAATTATTAATACGTACTTGTTTCCTCTATTTGATATCGGGAAAAGACCCAGCACATTCATGGCTACCGTTTCTAATGGGGCACCAACAATGTATTGTTTCACTGCTGCTCTTGGGCGTAGCTTGGGGCCTTTGTGGGATTGACATATTTCACATTCTTGACACCATTGTCTGACACTCTCTTTATTGTCGACTCAGTATAAACGGCTTCGTACTCTTGCAATGGTGCGAGTCACGCCAAGATGCCCAGCACTAGGGTCATCATGCAGTATCTTCAAGATTTCATTTTTCTGGCTGTTAGGCAATATATGTTGCCATCAGGTTTCACCAGTGTCAACTATTATCCACTTTCTGAAGAGTTCTCCATCAAGAAGCTGTAAACAATCCCACTAAGACAAGTAAATCTTAACTATTGAATTGTATAGAGATACATGATCCCACCATGGTTTTGTATCTCCAGCCTGCTTCCATTTCATGATAAAGAAGGATTTTCATTCTTGGACTGTGCATCTGAAATCAATTGATGTTTGTGTTGGGCACACCACACTGCAGCAGACTCCACTTCTTCAACTTAATCATTGGTGTAGAGATCTGTTGTTGAAGTTCGGGTTTCTGTCTTACGGATGGTCATGATTATGTTTGAATCTGTTTCCAGGGTGTGCGCCTGGTCAAATGTTGCATCCTTCTGTTCTTGGCGCTTACAGTGGTCACATGACATGCAAGGTTGCCTTTTGCCTGCCCGATACTCAGTTTTGAAGGTGTAAGTGCTGAGGACTTGCAACCATCTGGCAATTTGGCCCTCTGGATTTTTTAAACGTAACAGCCAAGTCAGCGCGCCGTGGTCAGTTCTAACAGTAAAGTGCGTTCTATATAGATTGTAGTGGAAGTGTTTAACACTGTCCACAATTGCAAGCAACTCTCGGCGAGTTACACAGTAGCTTCTTTCAGCTTTGTTTAATGTTCGACTGAAGTAAGCGATAACATGTTCTTGGCCATCAAAGGCTTGTGATAAAACAACACCCAGGCCATGACTACTTGCATCTGTATCGAGAATGGATGTTTTGGTCATATCTGGGTAGCTAGGAATTGGAGCTGATGTTAGGAATTCCTTCAGTCTTTGGAAAGCCATTTCGTGGTTTGCATTCCATGAAAAGGAACATTCTTTTCACTTAGGCGATGAAGAGGTTTAGCTATAGTGGAGAATCCTTTAATAAATCTGCGATAGTATGAGCAGGTGCTGAGAAAACGTCGCAGCTCATGGATATTCTCTGGATCAGGCCAGTCCTTCACTGCAGCGACTTTTTCAGGATCAGTAGAAATACCTTCAGAGGACACAATATTCCCTAAGAAGGCAACCTTTTCTTTGAACAAAGAATAATTACTTGGAGATATATTCATACCGGCCTTCTGGATGCACACGATTACCTCCTCCAAACGAGTGAGGTGTTCTTTAAAAATATCAACAAAGACAACGATGTTATCTAATTAGACTAAGCATGTTTTCCATTGTAGTCCAAGGAGGACATATTCCATCAGTGTTCAAAGGTCCCTGGGGCATTGCAGCGCCCAAATGGCATAACCTTAAATTGAAAGAGATCGCATGATGTGGTAAATGCAGTCTTTTCAGCATCATTTGGATGAACTTCTACTTGCCAATAGCCACTGGCAAGGTCCAAAGTTGAGAACCATTTGGAGCCTTGCAGAGCATCAAAGGTATCAACAATGCGCGGAAGAGGATAGCTTTCCTTCTGTGTTACAGCATTTAGTCTGACGTAGTCTACCCAGAATCTCACTGACCCATCCTTCTTTTGGACAATGACGATGGGTGATGCCCACGGAGATGTAGAGGGTTCAATGATGCCATCCTTTAATATTCGATTGATTTCTTCTTCTGCAGCTTGCCGCTTAGACAAAATAAGTCTTCTGGAATGATGTTTTATATAAGTGGCATTACCACTATTGATTCGATGTTAAACTATATTTGTACGACCAAGATCGCTTTTGAAATTGGCAAATACTGATTCATATTTGCATAACAGCTTTCGTAGACAATCATGCTGAGCATTAGATAATATTTTGCTTGACTCCTAAATCAAAACCTTCAGTGAAGACAAAGTTTCTGGACAAAAATTGATCTGTTTCCGAGGCCTATTGTTTCTTTCCATTTTTATTAGATTCTATCTGACAGATTATGTACGATTCTCTTATACTATTTCTACTTAAATTTGATTAAATATTGCAATATGAAAATAATGTATTTTACAATGTCACAGATTATAATATGTGAGATAATGACATACGTATCTTTCTTTTGTGACTTGGACTTGTTTCTCATACACCGGAAGGCTGAATTTTATCAGTATAGAGTCAGTAACTATTCTGTTTACAAATAGAATTATAAAAGGTACTGAGGGCCTCTCACTGGTCAATTGCGCTCTGTACAGGTAAGATGTTAGTAAGGGTATCGAATTGAGATTTCCTTTTATGGTGTTCTGAAATGACTGCCTATTGCCATATCAAATGGTAGAGGTAGTTCAGGAAGGAATTATTCCTAATTATTACATGGGCATTATTTTATAAATCATGTAGAAATGTTCTCGGTAAGAAGAGTTTATGTAAAGACTCGGGAGTCTTTCCATGTGAAAATGGCGCAGTTTTAAGCAAAATGGCAGCCCTTTGAATGAATGTTGTGCCAATTTATGAATAATTTTAAAATTCAAAACACGCATTCTCATTCATACTTTTTATTGGCCTAACCTTATTCATCTTATTATAATCCTCAATTTTAATAAGAAATAACTGATTTTTTAAAGTCACTGAATAGGGAATGAAATCAACAATTGATCTCAGAATAGCGTATAGTCGATGTGACGAGAAACTGTTCAGAATTCTAAATAGCTCACTAAGCTGCTGAATAGCCTTTATATATTTCTACTGCATAATATCAGTTCTTGTTACACTGCCGAATAACAGTTCATACAGTTCACACTGCTGAACAGCAGTTTCTACTGCATTGCTGAATAACAGTTACTGGATATAAAAAAAAATTTTAAGCTACGTTAAAAATTTCAAATCACACACACACAGACACAGACACAATTACTTTCATTTGATTCAGGCAAGCAGATCATTTCTTATTATCGTATATTCAAATAATATATGTATTGCCACTAACCGTTCGAAATAATAACAGTAACGTTCGAAGTTGTTTTGACAACTTTGATCACTGTGAATGAACTATACTCTCGAACTAGTAATAGTCATACATGGAATTTCATGTAGCATTTGATTTTTCAAATAGTTTACAATACCGTCAAATGAATAGTGCGAGATTGCATAACATGTTTCTTTGTGCATTGCAAATATTTCGTTATATTTATGAGATTTATTGCACAGTGAACACATAATTTTTATATAACGATAGGTTAGGCAAAAATGATTCATAGCATTTACTGAGTACACGATAGGCGACATGTTAAATGTCATATGTTGCTTTAGAATCGAGTACTTTGAAGCACATCATCAATTAATTTATGATAGTTGAAATACTGAATATCATATATCGCTTTAGAATAGGTTCCGTTGCATTATAGCATTCAGTGAGTGTACGTTAGGCGAGGTACTGAATATCTCGTGTTAAAATAAACAACGTTGCTGCATCGCATCAATTATTTGTTTGAGGAAATGCTGAATAGCATATGTTGTGTTAAAATCGCTTACGTGGCTGCGTAACATCCATTATTTTATGATAGGCGAAATGCTGAATAGCATATTTTTGAATTCGATGTCGTCATTTCCGTACATACTTCACGTCGGTGAAGTTAGGAAACAAGTCACAAATTCTGTAACGAGAAAAACCTACAAAAATGTCCAGGTTGATGACCTACGACAAGCGTGTAAATATTTTTTTCACCTTTTGATGAAGTGAAATGACGAAATGGTTATTACTAGTTTTGTAGTTAGAAGCTGGAATGACATTTTCCTTATTTGTACCGATTTACTTGAACAACACCAAAAATTAAGTCGCGATGTTTGACGAAAGTTTGTTTAAGCAAATTTTGAAATTGATCTAGTCAAATAAAGGTGGAATACCCTATTGTTCAGTGTAGAGGTTAATACGATTGGAAAAATACAGTTTGATGTTAAATTCTTAAATGGCATACACAGCAATTGTGTAGCGTCAAATACTTTATTTCGGATTTCACCACATTGCTGCATATCAGTGTTTTCCTAGATCTATTCATGTGGTTCACAAACCCCGGGTCGTGACCCATGTAAGGGTCGCGAGGATCGTTCTAGGGTTTGCCAGAGGCAATTAAAAGTAGGGAAAAGATTGATTTATTGTCGCGATTAGAAAAGATTGGGAATCACTAAATTCTAACCCCAGCCGCAAATAACCTCATAGTTATATGTAGCTTGAATTTATCAACACTACTGAGTGAATCATTTTCATATAAATAGCGTCGTTTCTATATTACTCAGTGAAGTTTGATGTAATACATTAAGCGGAAAATATGAACTTATGATTCGAACATTTGAGTAACCGCTGTAACTCGACAATGAAGAAATAACTATTAAAGTTTGTACTAAAGCTACTGTATGTGATGGATTTCAAAGCAATACTTACACTTAAAATGTTTAAAACTGCGGATAAACTGAACATACATACATACATACATACATACATACATACATACATACATACATATGTGTGTGTGTGTGTGTGTGTGTGTGTGTGTGTGTGTGTGTAATTACAGACACAGAGACAGAATAAATAGAAAGACAACCTATCTAAATTTCATAGTTTACGATATGATTATAAAGAGGAGTCCAAACAAATATTCACAAAAAATTGGCTCTGTGAAATAAATGTTATATAAAATGGATGTATTATGTTGCTTGGGTAGCCCACATCAAACATTATCAATAGTTTCGTTTTCATTGTATGTATGTAGTCATGTATACATTGATGTATGTACGTTTGTATTACTTTCCGTGTTTCCTAGATATCCACAAGTTTAACTTCATAACAGGGATATTATATATGGTTTTTATTGTAAAATTTAGATGCCTTTCAGGCATAATATAATTAAAACAAGGAAAATAAAGGTAACAATTATTAAAGTGAATAGTTTCTTTATATACCGATTCAGCAGCATAAATAATTGACATAACAAACTATATTTCCTAGTAAAATACGTTTCTTCAAGAACACTTACCCAATCATAATACCTTAGGAAAACTACTACTACCTCGCAAATCCAGCACTACCAGATACTACTTTTAGCTAAAGGGAGCTAAAAGTTGTCTGCAATCCCTATAACCATGTCAGTCACTTATGGAGCGGAAGACACGTTCTCTATGAATGTAACTGCGGAGAGGCCAGGGGTGGGGTATGTGCATTATGAATGGGTAAATATTCTCGAAGAAACATATTTCATTAGGAAAAATTGGTTTGTTCTTTAAATACGTTACCAAATCATAATACCTTAGAAGACTAGGTAAGAGGCGGGGTGGAGATACCATCACCGGTTCCCTTAGGCATGTGAGACAGCTTCTATGTAACCGACTGGAGGAGACTCCATCTGTCGGGCTCGGCTTCAAATAGGGAAAAAAATTGCTTCCCCCCCCCCCCTGCAAGTCGTGAAGCCGCTTTTTAATAAGTTGTAGATCAACCTGGAAGGGTGACCTGCTGAGCTGACGATATAGGCCCTTTAAGATCGAATTCGGCCCTCTGGGATGACAGATCTCGGAAATAAAAGACTCCTATCTCGGTCCAAGTCAGAATGATGACAGTTAGCGAACAGTGCCGTTCTAATGCTAGGCTGGTGGCAAATGCTCTAACCTCGTAAGGCGAAATGCGTAATTAGTTTATCTCAGCTGGGGTTATTACACTATATGTTGAGCGAATAACCCATTTAATACAGTTCCAGATATTCTATGATGATATATCATCCCATCCTGTCTTCAGAAGTAGACAGAGGCGTGATCTCCCTTGACGCTAAGACTCTGTTTTATTAGGATACTACTTCAAAGCCCGAAATGGGTCTTATAGGTGGCCTTCAACTGTTGTATCTAGAGGCTTCGTGATGAAATTCAGGTTACACGTAGACGGAAGGCGGTTCTTGGCGATGAATGAGGATGACGTCATTAGTAATACTGATCCCCGTCTTGTCGGAACTGCATGAAATTCGAGTCTACTAACAGGGCATGTATTTTGCTACTTCTGCCTACAGTCGCTAACGCCATGAAGAAGCAGGTCTTGTAGGAAAGGAGCGCCAGAGACGACCCTGAAATTCGTTCAAAAGGTGTCTTGTTCAGCCAGGTTAATATCCAAGATAGGTTCTACGTTGGGCATAGGATTAATGTTACCTGATGTGTATATTTAAAGTTGGCGAGTAGGTCCAATAAATCCGTGTTTTGTCCGATATCCTTTCTTCCGTGATGACGAAAGTTGTCAGCGATCGTGAAAGGTAAACTTTTATCGTCCTTGGTGAAGAGTCAGAGGAAGTTAGCTATATGCGGTAGATATACCTAGAGAGGTATGATCTTCTCGTTTGCGCATCACAGGGTGAACAGATACCATTTGCCTTCGTACGCTTTAAGAGTGGGAGAGGGCCTTCTTGCTAGCGTGATTCTCTTCACGACTGGTTGTGATAAATGTTTATTTCTGAGGCCTGTTTAATCTGATCCGGACCGGCAGGTTTCGTAGCTTGGAGTAGGAATGAAAACAACTGCCCTCGTGGTTGTTTGAGTAGATGAGAAAAAATCCGAATTCTAAAAGGAGTTCCCGTTGCGAAATTCATGAGGTCGTTGATCCACGATTTATCCCATGAGCTAAAGGCGACTCTCTGATTATCTTGCTTTCTCTATCACTTTCGGAATCAGAGGTTTTGAAGGATAGGCGTATGCATCCAGGCCGTTTCCAATCTATCGACTGAGCGTCGACTGACTAGGTTTTGAGTCTTGGCCTGCAGATACAAAGGTTGGGAATTGGTATTCCACCTTCTCGCAAATAGGTCTACCAAACGTTGGTCACATCGGTCATATATGAATGAAAATCGAGGAATGAAGAGATCATTCCGTCTGTATTAGTTGATTGTTCCGGGACAAAAATTCGCACAGTAAGCTAGGAGTCCTCGAACATGGCGAACCTGTGCGTAGATTTGTTGTTGACAATGCCACTTTAGAAAGTTCCAGACCAGGACGCAAATGTTTTGGGACTTGATTCCTCTTTGTCGTTGAGACAAGTCACCGCTGTAGAGTTGTCGGACAGAATGAGAACCCTCTTGCCATTCAAATATTCCTTCCACCAGTTAAAGGCTTTCACAATGGCCATCATCTCCAGAATTTATTGATATGAAGATGTTGTACCAAGGGAGAGTCAGTTAGGTTGTCCCAATTCCGAGATGGTGCTTCAGATGTGTGCGGCTGGTGAGAGGATTGTCAAGTGACCAAACTTTAGGCCTCTTTTTGGGCGGGAGATTCATTTGCAACGTGCGAACTAGAACCAAGAGGCCAGCTGCCGCGTTGAACAGGCCTAATAGGCAAAGGGATTCCCGTGTGGATAGAATTCCCCAAAAGTTAAAGCACCACCATGGTTCGGATTTCAATGCCCGATCCTGAGAGAGACGAAATATGTTGCCTCTGTATTGAACTCCATGCCTAGGTGAACAAAATTGTTGAGATGATAATAGGTAGGATGTTTCCCTTTTGACGAGAAGTCCAGATTGGTAAACAAGTGTTAACATCACTTGTTATATCTGAATTCACTGATGTTTCTGCTGGATGTCGTCCAGGCAACTTGATGTTACCGCCATTAAAATGGTCCGGACATAACGCCTTTTCTCGATTCAATAAACGAGTGAAGACCCATGGGCTGATGTTGAGCCCCAATGAAAGAGAGCCTCTAATTGGTATGCATGTTATAGGCGAATCACAGGAAAGCCCTGAAAGCTTTGTAAATAGGTATGAAGGTATGCGCCGTCTAAATCCTCACTAATGGTGAAGTCTCCCTCATGGATGACATTCAAAATATGCTGGCATTTCCATAGACAGCCAAGGAGCGGCAATGAATAGATACAGGGCGCTTAGGACAATTACCGGAGGCAGCGTTCCGTTTGCCTTTGGGACTAAGAAAAGTCTGGAACGAACATAGGACCCTCTCGGTACTATATCCGCTTTTGGACCGCTCCGGAGGTCAAAGTGATTAAAGCGTCCGCCTCAGATGCGGAATGTTGAGATTCGAACCCTGGCTGGGTCATACCAAAATGGTACTAGCAGCTGCCTCGCTTGGCACTGAGCATTAAGAGGTTAATGTTAGGACTGGTGGGCCTGGTGTCAGGATAATTTGACTGGCAGAGGCATGGTGTTACATTTCTGCGATATAATGCCCCTGTGCTAGACATCAATATAAACTTCGACACTGCAAACATCGTAACAATATGACTTAAACCTTGCTAACGCTACGTTAAAAATCCAATTCACACACACACACACACACACACACACACACACACACACACACACA